>VOMN01089574.1:0-15851 GCA_014899125.1 Orchestia grillus | reverse complement strand
GATTTTTTCTCGTACATGATGTTCAGTTGAAATAGGCTATACTTAAACCAAAAAATCAACGTGTTGATTATTATATAACTGCTCGCCAGCTCATCGTTTGAATCTGTCATGTCATGGCAGTTATGGCATGCATGAGTTTGTCAAGAGAGTCTTCAGTCTATAAAAAAAATCTTATCCACCAATGGTATTTGATGAGACCCAGTAAAACATATTCTTTCAAAAGAATAATTTGCTAGATATGAAAATGAAATCAGGAAAATCTTAAACAGTAATTGAACAATGAATGATCTGCAATTCGGAGTCCTTCGGAAAGGTTGGAGCGCTTCACGAGTGCCGTGCGATTGAAGTGCCATTTTTTTAACGGTATTCATTCTGAGAGGCGTTCCGTTAAAACCATAATTCCCGTGAAGTATAATTCTCGTCTATTCACTAATATCGACTTTATAGCAGTCGCACTTTCGTCATTATAGGGCACGATTTGCCATCATCCTTCTACAGCAAACTTCTCACAGACAATCGCACGTTCATTCCGTAGGTCATTGACAATAATATCTGATGCATTAAGGAGCCCCTCACATATATCTTCAAGTGAGACAGAGCCCTACATAGACGTCCCTCTCTATACAAAGGCGATTATTTAAAATTGTTCAATTGCTACATACGTCTCTATTTATAGCCTTCGTCGGCATTTCTAAGGTATGAACGTAGAGGTGATTATTAATAAAGCGTTTTTGCTCTTCTGTAGTCAACCTACCATCTTATTCACGAAATTCTTTGAACATTTTGTCTTTAATTAGATGGAATTCACACACATCTACTTCAATGTATTTCAATAATATGCCATTATAATCCAGACCTTTCAGAGATGTATGACACAAGTTACGTATTCGACTGAAAACTAACAAATACCGTAAGAGGCGCTCATATCGCGTTAACGCGTGGAAATAAGAACGCTTTTGTTTCATCTGATGAATTAATGACGCGATTGACCATTGTGTGAGACAAAAACTGAGGCGTGCCGTACAGTCACAATCGAGTGGTTTGGGAGAACTCTTTACTAATCGGATTATTTTAGTGATGAGGCGGCATTTCGNGCGCTAGTCCCCATAGCATAGGATAGACAAACCTAACTAACCTACCTCTATTGCCTATGGCCTATCCTATGCCCCCTGAGGGGTTTCGCTTTATACGAGAAACTTGCAACAGCTTTGTGACGGTATACAATAAGGTTGCATTTTGCTTTGTTCGAAAAACTTGCAGCAGATTTACGTGCACATTCAATACGGCTGCATTTAGCTCTTTATGGAAAGCTAACCGCAACCTCATGAGGGCGGAGTTTGGAATTAGTGAAGACGGCGAAGGATCAGGCGCCTGGCGCCCTGACGAGCTCGCAACATCCGAGGAGTCTGGTGGGGGCACATCGGCCGATCCATAACAATCCAAAAGATCCAAAAACGAATAAAACAACTTTAAATAAATAACACTCGAAACCAAAACAGATTCAAGATCTTCAAAAGATGACATCAGTCGTATTAGAAGACATAAAAATATTTTCCCAGAAAAAGCTAAATTCTCCACCCATAAACAACTCCACGTGTTCCTATGTGCACTACCCCTAAAGAGCTCGAGGCAGCGCATGAAACGGTCGGTATCTGCAGAAACGCTCACGCCTCAAGCGAGGGATGTTACAGGGCACCCCCGCTCCGTAGCTCTTTAGAAAGTGTGTCATATCTTGTCTTATCTTGTCGTAAGTTCCACGTCCCTCGATGGCTCCTGGGATCGATTTAATAAAACAGGATCAAGCGATAAAAGTGACTTCCAATAGCCTAATTTGGGATGATAGCGGTCATAGTTAATGCAAATTTAAATCACCCGAGCCGTTATTATGGATGTGAACTCTGCTCAATTCTTACACAGCGTAGAGGTTCCGGAGTGATGGCTTCAAATTAAATTCTGAACAACGCACTTTCTTTTCGCTTAAACTCAAAAGGTTGAGTAAATTTGAGGGTTCATTGGCCGTAAAACGCTTACTTTGCGTAGGAATTGATACCACTGAAGTAATGAGTGAAACGTGAAATCAAAATTTGTGCACGCAGGTGTACTGAGCCTGACTTTATGAAGTCAGGTAAGTTTTGCTACAGGTGTACCGCAGAGCATCCCCAGTTTAGCTTTATTAGCGCCCCGATTATAACCAACTATCCGGCAGCGATATCTACGCTCGGGCTCTGCGCTCCCACAACAGCGGGATCCGATATTCTGTGCCCGAAATTCCGGCTTAGAGAAGCCGTGATTCAAAAATATTTAGGCCAGCGCCTATGCGACACTCGAATGTGCCATCTCTTTTTCGAGGAATAGCGTAGATAATTTAGATTGCGAACAACCTCATTTGAGACAGGTAGTCAGAGACGGGAGGCTTCTCAACCTCTCGGCCTTCCTCGCCAGCACTTAATTAGCCTCTGTCATCTCATCCAAATCGTTAAATCTCGTTAATCACCTTGTTCTTCAAGTTACTGCGATACGAAGAGAAAAAACTAAGACCTTTTTCAAACCCTGTTGAATTTTGAACATCAAGCATGGGGTTCCTGAGGCTAAAGATCGAAAATTGCGTATCAGAAATAGTTCTTTTTACTACCAACTGTGTGAAACTACGAAACTAATTCTTAGGCTAAAAATTCAAGCGACGCCCGAGAACACCACTTCAACATAACGATAGGAACCTACATAAAACACACCCTGAGAATAGTTTCAGCCCAACCTATGTACTTAAATGAAAAATGAAATGAAATAGAATACACGTAGAATAAATAGTTGCAACAGCATCCGGCAGGGCTGCCCACTATCGTGTTTTTATCCAAATCCCACGCTATCAGGCACCAATCACGCACAGACACCAGAACAGACCTGAAGTAAACCATAAAACGTTAAATATTAGTATGTATATGGGGGCATACAGCATGCGTTCGAACTTGAAATTGTAACATGAACAAATTTGTACGAGTCAATAAGAGCTCAACAAAGTATTACAGAATGAGATATTTTGAATCACGAGATAAGCTGGCTTTTGGAATTTTGAAACGAGAACTGATTTTGGTAAGCTTCAGGAACAAAATATTAGTCACTTATTGTTTTCGAGCTCCTTTCAACGACAACAACTGCCGGGTGCTTCGGGCTGGAACTGTCTTTAATTAGCATGACAGTCATTCAGGATTTGCCACCAATTTTGATTGGCCAGCTAAGTCTCCAGACATGAATGAGCCCTATAAAAAATTTATGGCACCACCTGAATCGGAAAGTTAGACGGTGAGAAGATCGTCCACGTACTGAGGCCGCATTTCAAGATCTGTTAACGCAAGAGTGGTTTAAAATCAACCAGGTGTACATTAGGACATTTGTAGGCTCAATGCTGCGTAAATCTTTCGCCATTAATTGTGTTCGTGGCGGACCTAACCCATATTAGTAGTCGGTGACTAAATTTTTAACTGGAACACTTATTAACATACATTAACAAGTTGTTCATGAGACTTTAGGAAATACGTTCGGTAGCAAACTTTTAGGATGGAAGATTAAGTATGAAAATATTTGCAAACTTCAACGGAAAATCATTCGAGCCCATTTCTTTTCATAGCTGAGCCTTCCAGGCATATCAGATTTTTTTCAGAAAAACATAAAGTTTTAAAATGTTAATATGCGTTACATGAGCTCAATAACTCCTCTGCAAAAGTCTTCACGCAAGACCCAGCGGAGGACGGGCTTGCAAATTACGCAGCGTTCAATCGTCCGAGTCGCGCACATAAAGCCTTCACTCGGTAATAAAGCGACGAGACCTTCTTTTACGACTGACGGATGTCTTAACAATCAGACTCAATATTACCCGCAGATATTAATGCAATTACGACGCTAGCAATCGACCGTCGGGATGATATCATTGCCAGGATGATCTGCCGAGCGTCGGCGTCGCTGTTATCCAGTCCAACTTTTCACTCTTCATCGACAGACTTATGAAATAATTGATAAATATACTTGGGAGGCCGAAATTGTAGATAATAGTGAAGGTGAATTTAATTCTGAACTGCAGTCCTGGAGTTCCAAGTGTTACTTTTCGCCGTTGGAACCAACTGTTGGAGCTCCTCAATGAAGAGATAATCATGTTAGGGTGAACAGCACGAGGTGGAGAGAGTTGCGTGTTCAGGAAATTTCATTCTTTTCCTGTTGTGCAAATGCAATCTCAAACTCACTTGGAGAATCAGGAAACAATCTGTCTGCCGTACCATCCGTGTATCCTAATTGTTATTGAAGCTTTGATATCAATGTCGACTTGTTATAAGTATCAAACGTCGAGGGACATTTTTGCACCCGGAAAAGATATGAAAATTGATATATGGAAAGAGGGGAACGAAGGATAGCAGTCCCGAAGGCCTATCCATAGTTGAGGTAAGCTAATAGTACCCCCATGGGGATACAGGCCTCGTAGGAAAAAATAGACTCACTTATTTATTTTCCCCCTCAACCCGTTAATGGGTATTGACATCATATGATGCCCGCGTGGTTGTTGCATTCACACGGTCGCTGTCGATTACATAGACCGTGTGAATGCAATACCGGCCACCTGGGCCGTAAACAGGGTAAGGGAGATAATGAAATAAAATTTCCACTTTATTTCAAATACTCGCAAATTTTCTCTAACTCCATTCTTCTTATTAGAACATGTAACTATAATACAAAAACATAGAATACGAGTGAGACAGGTCACGCCTCAGCTCGATTTCTCAGATCAGGAGAAATTCTTGAACACAAAAAACGGAATGACAATTTCGTGTCCAAGTTCTTATAAATCAATTAGCTTTCAAAAAGAAGTATTTCATTACTTTTCTTGTGGATGGTTGCTGTGTAATAAGGCTCCACTTCAAGGATGAAACTCTAATACGAATTTTTGAACTGGAATCGGTTAGCAAAACTCGTAGGAATGCATGAGTCACTTTTCACTTCCCAAAGATCGATCGTCCGTCAATTTGGTCCACCTCACTTGTATCTTTTCATTGTACCGAGAATTGTACCAGCTTTTCCCGCAATACTCGCATCATCTTCAACAAAATCAATAAATGTTCCATCATAACACAGAATGAAGATGAGGAGTTTGTCACTAGAATAACGAGAGTAAATCAATAAAAAAAAGGAGTGGACTGGATAGATGAGGGTTACAATTGTCATTCGATCAACTTTAAATGTATAGTTGCACGTAATGTGTGAAAGATGCTTGCTATTGTGTGTTGAAATGCGATATTGGTTTCCAGAATGGATTCATGAGATTATATGTTCTGGTTTTCCACGAGCTTTTTTTCAACAAAATTAAGATAGCGATAGCTTTCCTCAATAGACCTTACTAGAACCACAGCCAGGAAGGGCTCTTCAGAGGGTCATAAAATATTTATTCCAGAAAGGCCTCCGATAAAAATCGAGAGGTCTGAAGAGCATTTTTGTGAGAACAATATTTCCCTGCATTTAAAGATGAGAACTGATGCGAAGCGTTACTCTAAGATCAGCTAGAGCGTTCATGCATATTTTTGCATGCGATTGGGCTTGCTTGTGAGTGTGTTTGTGTGGATTTGTGCTCGTCCGTTTGCACATGCGTTTGTGCACACTTTTGTGCATGTTTGTGCAAGCGTTTGTGCATGCTTTCGCAAGCGTTTGCACTTGATTACGCTAGCGTTTGTGCTTGATTACGCAAGCGTTTGTGCTTGCTTGCGCGAGCATTTGTGTTTGCTTGCAAAAGCGTTAGAATATGTTTGTGCAAGCGTTTGTACATATTTGCGCAAGCGTTTGTACTTATTTGCGCAAGCGTTTGTACATATTTGCGCAAGCGTTTGTATATATTTACTAATTTCAAACTTCCGCGAAAAACAGTTATCGAAATATATCGACTAAAGACCAAACGAGGAATATAAGGTTAGTGACATCCTCATACGATATTTCTGCTCAACAAAATAAGACTCAAAAATTTCCCTTCGAGCATTTAGTGAATGACAATATGCATATTTATTCTAACGTCTCCATTCCTTACCTTAAATCTTAGGCTAAATGCTGTAATTTTCTATATCACTGATACTCCTTCAAGTGTCGTCTCCGACGCAGCCTCACTTGTTAGGAATACGGATCCGAGACTCGCAACTTTAGTATTTTCCTATTTTCTCCTGCCTGATTTCTTCAGGGCGTAAATAAATGGATACACACAAAATGTACGGTTTGTAAAATAACCACGGCTTATGCGATTCTACCAATGTGACTCAGTTTCAGTTCAAAGTTCACTTTCAGTTTCAGGTTTTTTTTCAGTTTCAAGGTAAATTTTTCATTCAGTTAAATTTATAAATAAGCTCTGGAATCCTATCTATCCTCCGAGAGTCGCTGAGCCCGCAATGCACAGTGCGTGCATTACAACTGACGAATGCACAACATGAATGCTTTTAGTATGCAAAACCAACAATTACCATTCTTATGGATCATTGTAAGCCTTTCCTTAACTATAGTTGCTGAGCAGACATGAATATCAAAATGACAATGGATGTCATGCAAACACATTCACGTAGCTTCCGAAGGTTTTCTACCGTTCAATTAAAGATAATACAAGCAACTCAACTTTACTTTGTAAATTCAGATGGCAGAACCCACACAACCTTCTTCTACCATTCAATTAAGGATGAATGTGTCTACTTAGCTCAACTCTACCGTTCAATTATACGGGGACTGTATCTCCAGAACTTATCACCTCCCAATTGAAGATGACCCACCGAACTCACCTCTCCCGCGGCGTTTAGCATCCGTGAATTAAGGACGACTTCCACATCTAAAAATATTTACATAAATGAGGTTTATTCAGAAAATCCTCTCCCCTCCGATCAAGCAAGGCTGAAACCCTCAACTCACCTCCCCCCAGGGCATGTAGTGGTCGTGGTCGGTGCTGCCGCTGAGGTCTTTGCCGCTGCTGGTGTGCCAGGAGATGGAGGGCTTCGGCCACCCCGCCACTACACAGGACATGTTGGCTGTCCCTCCTGCCAGTGTCCCCACCCGCCGTGAGGGGGCTACGACCACCGGCCCGACTGCAGGCACACCAAACAAAGAGGGAAGGTTACCAGAAATGATGTGTTGAAGAGCGCGTGTGAACATATGCGTGTGGAGTGGTTGTGGTAGATAGCGCGTGTGAACACATGCGTATGGAGTGGTTGTGGTAGATAGCGCGTGTGAACACATGCGTGTGGAGTGGTTGTGGTAGGTAGCGCGTGTGAACACATGTGTGTGGAGTGGTTGTGGTAGACAGCGCGTGTGAACATATGCGTGTGGAGTTGTCGAGTTCAGTTTTGTTGATGATATTAGGGTAAGAGAATTAACAGAACGCCATACCAAATCTCACCATAGTTTCTTTTGATATTTTAGGTAGCTTGAAGCACGATGGCGATTCGATTTAATTTCACTCAAGACGATCGTCGAACAGCACACATTAAATCTCGAAATCGAACATGCGAGTCAGGCTGAAACTTTAGGCCACATACGTTTCTTAATTCACTGGTCGATCGCTCGCAGTAATGAGGTGATAACTTCGTAATTCTTTATGTTCCTAGTGAAATAGAAAATTTCTCACACTTCATAAAATTGAAAACTACACTCGAGTTACATCAAATGAGAAAAGAAAGTCAAAAGTCCTACGAATTATCCCGATTGCGACTTCGATTTAATCCAAAATCAAATTCTCGTTTATCACAATTTCTAAGGATATCATCGGCTGCTGTGATCAACTTTACTAAAATAGACTTCAGCCCTTCAGGCTTCCGCTGTAAATACCGTAATCGTAAAAAAGCGACTTACATAAGAAAAAATCTGTATAATACAAGACGTTGACGACTCTTGATGACAGTATGCCGAGGGAAAAGAGCAGAGTTATAAGTCATGAAACTGCAGAGGTGCTGCACCGAGCCTATTTGCTCGGCACTGTCTCCTGGTTAAAAATCGGAGCGGCGTCTTCAGTGACTTTGTGCAGCTCGGTGCAGTAAGCGCAGTTTAAGCTCGATCCAGCGCAGAATATTGTGCCAGTAGTACCGTCTGTAGGGAACCTGTAATGTGGCCTCTAGCAGTTCGGTGCAGTCAAAACTACAAGTCCGCCACCGCAGCATATGCCCCTGGAACTGGTGACGTAATGTTTTTTTACGGATATTGAGGGTGGTCACTGGTAGAGCGGAGCAGTTTTGTTCAGCCCAGTGGAGTCCGCTGCCGGCACTGCAGCGGTCGCACGCGTGGCCGCTGTGGCAGAGAACTGCACGAAAGCAGACATGACGTTCACGCTGCGGCCGCTGCCACTGCCGCGCCACGCAATTGAAGCTCCTCTGAGCGGCGTCAGCACTGGAGCAGATCTGCTCCGATTTTTGATCGGTGTTTCGAGACTTTATCTGAGCATCAGAACTCGGAAGGACTCAGCACCAGCATGACATACTCCCATCACTCCTCTTTGACATGTTGGACAACAACACCTGCTTTCCTTTCACTTTAAAGAGCATGATCACGGACGGAGCTCTTGAATGCCAACCTCACATGCAGCAAAAAGCAGTGGTGCGATCAACAGCTCTGCATCGAACGAACTTGACTTCATTAAGGCACCATCGGGAACTGATAGTGACAGCTCATTCATTTCAGAAATGACGAGGACAATAAAAGAGACTGGAGCCCTGAGAGGCGCAGCGTGCATCCGTGCTTCAGGACAATGAGCTTATTGGAGGGCGAGGCGTGTCTCTGCGTCGAGAGCGACAGAGAAAGAGAAATTTACGTCCAAACTCAACCAATAACGAGTCCGTCATCACTAACTCTGCTTTCATTAGGAAAAGGTCTACTCAATCGAATCAAGGGAGCTTCGTTTCAATGAGAAAAGTAGACGACACGTCTCACTCGTATGGCGGGAGTGCGGCTCGATGGCGAGTGGAGTGGTGTGCCGTGTTGGTGTCGAGGTATTATTTGTTGGTATAAACCATGTGGTCATAATGTGGAGGCTTCATTTGTTGGTGTAGACCAAGTGGTCGTAATGTGGTCTTATTTCTTGGTATTAATCATGTTATCATAATATGACGTGATCCAGACAACAGAGATTAAACATCTCTGATGGTCGTGTACCTAAAATTAATTTTTTTTCAGGCAATGGTAATTGTGACGGTAATTTTATGTGTGTCCCATACTTTGATTCCGCATATGATTACAGAAAAGAAGAATCAGCAAAGGAAAAACAACTCAAGGAAACATGCTACTAAGCCTAAAGTTTGCTGAGGGGATCGACAGCAGAGGGAAATGTGCTTTCGGTGTCCACAACGACCGGCCCCTCTGCGCGAGCCGCCAACCGAATCAGTCCCAGTCCAACTTTTTCGCTGGAGAATCTATAATTGCGTATAAATTTGTTCACACAAATATCTTTATCCATTAGTTTATAAATTTATCGATGAGGCGGCGAGAGAGTCAGATTAGGGCGTTTCACTTTTAACGCTCAATTCATTTTCGCTAACAGCGACAGAGTTTCGTGAATTAATGTTCGTGCGATAGGCAGTGTATCCGACAGTCTGTTTTCGTCCACAAATTGAACATAGCGTTAAAAATTATGGAGTAAGACGCAATTTTGCTAACATCATCTGATGCAGAATGAAACTCAGTCATAAAGGAATGAGAGCTGCAAATTACACGCCAAATTTATGGAGGCTACGAATATGAGTATAATATCCCAACTCATCCATATATCATACGAGTAAAATATTCATATGAGTAAGGGCTGCGTGGAGTTCTGTGAAAATTGAATTGGAACATAAGGGTTTTCCGTGTTCCCATTACAAGATGAAGTCGTTGCCCGAGAATAGCCGTACAAATCAAGTGCACATAACTATGGAACAGTTCCGGATTTAACACAGTAACGACGTAATGACAATGTGAATTAATGCGTTAAAGATATTGGATTGAAACCTGTTTGCATCTATTTTTGTCGTTACAACCACAAATATTCACCGTGATCGAACAACTTTCAATAGTTCATTTCAAGACTGAGCTGCAGAACTGTTATTCAATTGCGAAGTTGATGAATCAGGGTGAAGTTTCCCAGGAACGCCGGTGTAAGATTCCATTATCAACCCTCCCACACGCTTGTCCAGTCAAGGACATTTTAGATCGTCTTGATCGCCAACGACAGTTTTTATTTGATCACGAACTTGACTCAATTCCACGGAATTGCACAGCGTTTTGAAGCTATCATATCCTCTCATACTTCCACTTGACTAAATAGTTACACAGCGTTTTGAGGCTGTCATACCCCCACATACTCACACGTGACTCTAAGCTGCACCCTCTTGCTGACGGAGGGCGGGACTCCGTTCTTGGCGATGCAGAGGTAGGCGCCCGCGTCCTCGCGTCTCACTTCGTTGAACCTCAACAAGGGACCCTCGACCAGCTCGCCTGCACTCGGAGAATAGAAACATCGATAACAACGAAATGTGCGGGAGTGTGCATCGCGTGCCAGATAATTTACACGTGAATGAAAGATCAATGGAAGCATCGAAATGTTCGCATCATGAAGTGAGGAAATCTTACAATTAGTGCAAGCAGCCACGGGATGTCTGATAGTGCGATCCGTGAATGAAAAATTGATGGAAGCATCGGCGTGTGTACGTTAGTGCAAATGGTAACACAAAATTACTAACCGGAAATAACTAATGATGGTAAGAAAGTGCCAGGATGTAATTTAAGAAATTCATGGTAAAATATTTACATGGAAATCGCTGTTCCAAAGCCAAAGTACTCACACTTTTGTGAGATCAAACCGAGGGGAGGGAGAGGGCAGGTTGATAATGGGAGACACTCAAGCATATAATTAACTATTGGTAGTACTCTCCGTAGATTTTTCAGCTCTTTCTCAAAGCTCATTATATGAAATAGAGTCATTGAATCTTAACCCTTTGGCGTGTGAATTATGATCTGATTAACAACAGTCAGGTAACTTTATTTTTCCCTTCGATGCCCAAAGGACTGTTTAGCATCGCTTATTATGCTCTGTGGAACGTGACGAAATCACGTTCTGCAGTCGCTGCAAATCGATGGTATTTTCCCCGCAGCGAACCACTATTTCAAACGTTATTAAAGTCATTACTAACGGCGTTATATGATTTAATTGTGGCCTGGAGATTGCCTTCTTCCAAGTGCTGGGTACAAAACGTCTCACAAGCGGACCGCTAGATTTAATGAATCCTCATTAATTGTGAAATTAGATATATATGAAAACTATAAAATTCAAGTTTGTCTCTTGAACAGATGAGTAGACCTAGAACGAGAAGATCCTTCATCTAAATATGGAGGATATTCAGTTCTGAAACTGCGTGAGTTTGGTTTCTGAAATCAAAGACTAAGTGCAGGACCGACGCGCAAGACAAGGTGCAAACGAAAAACAAATGCTAGGCAGAAAAGAGCACTTCTTAATGGGCTACTGACTCGTCTAACACTGAGTTTGGCATCATGCAGCCAGCTGGTGTCTCAAAATCTAGCTATAAAACACAAACAACTGAAGACGGAAACAAAAAATAGCTCATCAGAAGAAGAAGAGGGGTAGGGAAATCTATACTGAGCACATTAGCGCGCAGCACACTCATCTGCCTGACCGTGAAGTAAGGGCTACATGTTGTAACTACTTAGAGACCACCATGTGCTGTCACCACATGCCTTCTTCGTGAAGCGCCCACATTTAAACCTTGTCAATGATGCAGTCACCCTATACCATAACCACAAGATGGCCACTATATGCCTTAACCACAGGTAACACCCATACAATATGACCGTAAAGTGGTCACCGTGTGTCCTAACTATAAAATGATCCCCATATACCATAACCATAAAGCAGCCCCAGTACCACTCTGTCCTATAACTATGTATAAATCGACCTCCGTTCCCCCTTTGTGACATAACCATAAAGCAACAACGGTACCACCTTGTATCATAACCACAAAGCGACCACCGTACCACCCTGTGTCATAACCATAAAGCGACCACTGTACCACCCTGTTCCATAACCAGAAAGCGATCACCGTACCACCCTGTTCCATAACCATAAAGCGATCACCGTACCACCCTGTGCCATAACCATAAAGCGACCACCAAAGGCCATAATTTGGGGCAGCCACCATAAGGCGGTGGCAGCGCCGTCAAAGCCATAATCAGCTCAGCGTTCACAAGAGCAGTCAGAGGGGGAGGGGGGTGTCATCTCCCCGGTGTGGGTGGGGGGGAAGCTTGTGGCACCGTGCCAGTGGTGACAGGGCAGCATCTCGCAGCCTGCTGACGCTGTCGCAAAATTCTACCTTCCATATCACGAGCGTTCGTTTGAAAATTTCAAAATAAAGGGAGCCTTTCGATAGCCCTACTGAATCAAAATCGGTTGAGATCAATTTCACTGAATCACAATTGGTGGGTGCTCTTCATTTTAAGAAAGCCCGTTGTATGCATTCATTCATTCAAGCCTTTGCGTGTCAGTTGAACTGACGTCTTTAAACAGCGAAATCGTGGTCCTGCAGAGCACAAACTTGGTGTTTTTATCACCGATCTAAACGTCCGGGGCCAAATACAGGTACACGTCGAGGAACATGTGACTTTAAAGGAAACTGCTCGCGTAAAATACTGAAATTAATTGCCAGGTTAAAATGGGCAAATAATCCCTCGAAAAGCAAAAGAGATACATAAGGTATTCAAGTTAACGAGAAAAGCTACAGAGGAGTCGGCAACATGAAAAGACGACGGCAGGAAGATGTACGTTACTACCAGTAAAATATATGTACATTTTTTCTAAAGTGATGGAGACAGATGGCTGATGACGGAGATAAAAGAGGGAAATGCAGGGAGGAGTGAACGGGTGTGGGAGATTTAGGACATTAATAGCTAACGTCAGGGACAGTACAGGATATTTTCCACAGACACCCGCATATTTTGTTTACTCTCGAGACGCAAAAACTGCAAGAGAAAAAAGTCAACGGCCCTTACTACGACACGGGTAGACCCGAGAGCTGCCTAGTCTTGTTGTAAAAAGTTATGGTTTCGAGGCGACCCATCTGATGGCGAGGCTTTAGCTAGTGCACACGAGTTCTGAACATTGATCAACATTGTTACTCTTAATGTACATAGACAAGTGAAGTTCATCCTTATCATAGTCATAGTACCTTCGAGCTTCTAAAGCCAACTATCATTACCGTTAATAGAATAACCTTCCTCGAAACAAACCTTCATTTCGTACGTTTCATCACACGAAACTACGTGAATAACTTATGCGCGATCTTTGCCTTCGCCACTTGAATTACAATTTCATTTAAGAAGCACTGGTGCGGAGAACCAGTATTTGAAGCAGTGGCGAGTTTAAAATGGCGAACAAAGGTCTGAGAGAGCGACTCTACACTCGCTTTGGAGTGCAAGAGGAGCGTGGGAGTGGATGACAGGCGCACTGCGCAGGTCTCCACACAAGGCACAGGCTTCGCTAAAGTAGGCACACGAGGACTGGAACCAAAGCTCAGCATAGAGACGAAGTAATGAATGGACTGGCACGAAAGTAGCAGTACGGTACTGAAGAGGCGTTCATTTAATGAGTTCCATTTTCATTTTGCATGAAAACGGCTTCTTGGCATGATAAAAATCCTTGTACACGGCGCTAAATCAAAGTAATGCTCAGCTTCCTCACGAGACTTCACATTTTACAAGGAAGTTTTGTGAAGTGTCACAGTGTCACAAATATCAGTGAGTTAATTAGCATCTTCTTCAGCCGTCGGACATGAAAAGGTATTTTAGGCACCTCAAAGTAGGTAAAGGGCAAAGTAAGACGATGACAGAAATACAAAAGAACATTTGAGCTCGTGGAATTAGTATGTTGCACGGTGTGGCTTTCCGCCCGAATAGGCAAATTTCCACGCATTACATTCGTTTTCCAGTGAACATTTTTTCCAGTTATATTTATTGAGTGAAGAGGAAAAAAAGAGAAACCAGGGCTAGGAACTAAACCTAAAAGAGATTCTTGCAGCCTGTATTGCAGATTTCAATGTTGGCCCGCAGGGACACTACAGGAAAGCACCAATTCTAGGTGCATCAACTAACGACGACAGACGCTGACACTAAACGCAGTGTAAACTAAACCCTTGAACGAATTTCCCCGAGAAGGCCGGCGGTGTATTCACACGGTCCGTGTAACCGACGGTGACCGTGTGAATGCAACAACCACGGTAACGAGATATCTCGGGATAGTTCGTTAAAGGAGTTAGAGTATCGAACACTCGTAGGCAAAAGCGTTTGGAAAAGAGAAGGTGCTACATGGAGACGAGGAATAACAATAATGACCTCTAAGCCATTCCACTTGCTACTTCAGCATATATTCAACATGCAGAATCAAAGGGAGAAACTGATATTCGTTGTACAACCGAATTTCCAAGGCAAACGAAGAAATTTAGACGAAAAGTAAGTACTAAAATTCGTTTTGTTTAAGAATACTTTCTCATAAAAATATTAAAAAGAATAAAAGCAAATTTGTCGTGAAAAATAAAGAGGAAAGGCTTACATAAAATGTTTTCAACAAAACGATATATCCGAGAGCAACGACTGAAAAATTTACAAATTTCTTAAGCAAACGACAGTCGATTGTTCTTAAATTACGTCCAATTATCCACACCCCTGTGCGCAGCGCCTGAGCAGCCTGGTGGACAAGATGCTCGACTGCGGTCCAAATGGTCCGAGTTCGAGTCCACCTGGCGCTAGGTTTCCTATCTACCAAAGGCTGGGGTAATGCCTGCGACAGACTAGCATCCTGCCATGACGAAAATGCCACAACCTGTCCCTCAAAACTCTGCACAAACAGAATGTGAGCGCCAGTCGCAATGGTCGTAACGGCTACGCAAAAGGAAAGTTTTGCTAATTATTCACACAGGGCAATGTGCTCCAGATCGAGCAAGCAATTTTTCCAGCAGAAATGAGGTTTCCTCATAATTACGATAAGGATGAAAAATTTAGACTAAATGCCTTTGCATGTCTCGCATGGTCTGGTCCACTAATGTCGTCAGTCGTGTAAAAGCGCAATTCAGATGTTTTTGTGCTTGTTTCCCTTCTAAGGATGCAAATTTGATCGAGTTTTCCCTCCATTGCAAGGAAAAAAACTGGCAGCAAATACGTCTGAGAAGCGCTGTAAATTCCCGGCGTTTTTCGGGACGAGCGTCAGGCGATTAGCTGACAAGAGATAAATTAATGAGTTCATTAAGAGCAGTGTCCGGGTCGCAAAATGACAGCGTGATCGGAACGGGTCGAGTTTGCTTGACACGTGAAATCCTTTCCTCGTGCACATTGAAAGGAAGTCCCAAATTAATTGCAATGTCTAATTACAGTCATTGAAATCATCGAGGAGACTCAGGAGCAGAGGTCCTTCTTGGCCATATTTCTGAGCATGCACCCTGTTGAGGTTGCAGCGACACCAACACGTGCTGTTATTTAGAGCGGCTGTGCAGGCCTCACTTCGCATCACAACACTTGCCTCCGTTCATGTCGTCGGCGGGACAAACAGTTTTAACGTGTACTAATGTACTGTGTGCGCTTGAAGTCAATCGAGATTTGAGACTGACTCCGTCTGGAAAGTAGACAATCTGTCTTGTTCCTTTAATGAGCGGCATAAATTGGTGTAAAGTCCCGAAGGCTTATTTATGGCCGAAGTAACCCGCCAGGGCCCACTCTGGGGACGCCAGTGCCCACTCTGGGGATGCCAGTGCCCTCTCTTGGGACGCCAGTGCCCTCTCTTGGGACGCCAGTGCCCTCTCTTGGGACGCCAGTGCCCACTCTGG
>VOMN01089573.1:0-10485 GCA_014899125.1 Orchestia grillus | reverse complement strand
GTTCAGGCAACCAGAGCTTGGCTCCATCGAAGCTCTTGGTGTTGCCGAGCTGGTCCTTGAGGTTGGACATCAGCTTGAAGCGCAAGTTGCGGGCGTCGATCTCGGGCTCGAAAAACACGGCGTACTCGTACACGGTTTTCTTGGTGTCCACCAGCATCCGCAGCCAGTTGCACGTGCCGTTGAATCTGCCCATCGTTATTGTCATGATCATTACAGCCAATGTAGAGGTTATTTCATATGTAGGCTTAATTTAGTCATGTCAAGTTTTTATAAGTTTAGTGGTTCCGAATATTGAGAATGCTACGCCATGCTACAGTTGGTGCCCCAATACCTAACCTAATCTCTCGGACTTTACATTGCCGTACATCCATTACATAACCTCAAAATACTTAATTCTTGACAAGAATCAAGAATTTCAAAAGGCATATTCAATTTTTATAATGTATTGTCAAACAACAAAAATTCTCACTTCAAATCGAGAACGAAGGTGAACTCCAATAATGAGGAAAAAAACGATCAAGCGAATACCTGTCGATAGCTGTCACTTAAAACTACTCGTAGATCGTGTGATCAAGAGTCGCGTGCACATCGTCCTTTTTTTATTTCCTCTCCAACGTTTACGACATTCTCATAACGTTGGCCGTGCACCAAACGTGACACGATGATCACTAGGGTTCATTCAGCACCGGAGCCCCCCCCCCTTGCTGCTGACCTGGTCCCCAGGACGCCCCTCCTCACGACGGGGGGGTGCAGGAGGTCCAGGTCGTCGTCCCTGCGCAGCTCCAGCCGCTCCATGTCCGACGACAGCACGGAGCTCCCGTCGCCGCGCGACACCTCAGATGCGCTGGCGTGCAAAGTTTAGATCGTGTCCCCACAAGTGTTTGTAACCAGCGAGAATTTTCACTCTAATTTCAGTTATGAAAAATTGAGAGGAGCTAATACCGTGCTCGTCACTTACCCACATCTAACATAGCATTGGAAACACGAAGCATTAACATGGCATCCAAAGCTAACATAACATTTGGCACACTAATCGCTACATTGACACTCATCACAAACATAGCAAGAAGTGAAAACAGTTAATATGACACTCGTATTATGCGTAAGCAAACACCTCTATCCCCAAGTGAAGTTAAAATTAAGTTTTAAATTCCTTAATGCGCTTTTTGTATGGTATCAAAAAAACGTAGATTTTGCATCAGCATGAGCATTACTATGAAGGGATAATTCAAGAACCGAAATTGCGTACTAGGAACTGGTGGGGTGATCGATGAGAGAGCGAGACAGGCAGGAATCAAGATGAACCTAGCAGTGCTCCTCTAGACAATGTAATTCACATAACAAAATTTGAGTGGAAAAAAAGCACATTTCTAAAAAAAGAAAAACAATTACATCATGTCTTTTACAGTTTCAGATGACATTCACTGACGATGTAATTTCACGAAACCAGACGGGTTATGAGTGTCAACATATGTTTTTGATAGCAACGATCGTGTTTCTTTTAATACTCAGGGTTGGATTCCCTACTAATAAACCAATTTCCACAACTTAAATTCAATATTTCTGAAATCCCAACTTTTTTTTTCAAAAACTACTTCCGAGATCATTTCAACAGGGTTGATATTTTCAAATTGTCTGCACATAAATTAGGAAACCAATTCCAGGCTGAGAACATACCTGGTCGTGCACGTGGACACGCTCGTGGTCTGTCTCCCTGGGCCCTCCTGCTGCTGCTGCTTGGACTTGAAGATGTACTGGGCGACGAGTGCTCCTCTGCCCACGCACTTCACGCCTGCCTCACACACAAATTACCAGAGGAATTACTTCTCTCCCACCTTAATTGTCACCATAATTATGGCTGCAGTGATCACTTAAACTATTATTTTACTTAATTCTTCAGTAATTACTTTCATTCCTCATTACCGTAATAATAACAACCTTACTTCACCAATTACATGCACATGATACTTGGCTATCTCTAACTAGAGTGCTAGACGGAACATCAAGTACCATTATACACTGGTGCGAATTTCAATGCATCGAAAGATAATATTAGTAACATGAGAAGAGACGAATAACCTGCTGGGAATGCAGGGCCAATAACCTCTCGCACATCGACTGGAATGGAGAAGTTCACACAGGTGGACCTATGAACGATGCAAAACATTCAATCATCCTGTCAGTAGTAGTCACCCTGTGAGAAGTGAAGATACGAAACGTGTCAAACATACTTCACGTACTCCATGAGAAGAATTGATGACACGCGATGCCTATCAGACCTGAGTAACTTGTATCTTAGCTACTACAGACAGTCTAATGGTGTGGCTTGTCCCTTTAGGGATGAGTCTGCCGGTCCCAAGAATCACATCAGACCACCGTGGTGAGGGCGGAGAACACGTGCCCCCGAGTGCACCTTTGACACAAGTCACATGTCAGAAGACCAGCAGCAGAACACACTGCCTCATCAGACCAGCTCACCAGTCGCAGAGGGCGTGGGGCTGTCGCTCGAGGAGGCCATCACAGACGTCAGGCTGCTGCCCACCCCTGAGCTTATTTTGTTCACCACAGACCTGCTCAATAGCGCAGGATTAACTTGCAACGATTTATGGTTTATACACTTATTAATGAAGGCTCAATGTGTTGTCACCTGGACACACAATAAAGGGTCTATGTGTTGTCACCTGTACACACAATAAAGGGTCTATGTGTTGTCACCACTACATAATAAAGAGTCTATAACAACCACCAATTCCACAGCTTATTTTAGAGGAAAGTTATTTAAATTTCCAGTAACTGGCATAACTTTTTCTATTTTTTCCATTATTTGCGGGTTACCAAATGAAATATGCTACTTGCTCTTCTTAAACTCCAACTTCATTGCCTGTTATACTTCATAATAACTGTAAACATATATAACTATTATTCTGTGTACAATGCACCTTAATAGAGTACACAAACGCAAGAAGAGACATTTGATGGAAAAATTCTACAGGAAGAGCAGCTTTTCTGATCTCTGATTATGTTGTGATATCATCAATCTACATGAAAGTTAAATGACAACACAAATATGTGAGTTAAACTTCTCCAATATCACTTGACTGTGCACATTTTACTTCAGCTAAGGGATTAACTTTGCTTATAAGTAGCATTAATAAGGAGAGCAGTACTTAGGTAACTTGATCTTCCTTGTACCTAAGAGAAAATACCATTAGATATGGACCTAGCAGAATGGGGAGCCTATGCACAAGGTGTGTTCCCACACATCTCCTGTACATGGAAATGGCAATTTAAGAAGGAAAAGGAAGAAATGCTAAAAAATTATCAGTAGAAGAAGCACAAAAATGGAAAGAATAAATGTAAGGACAAAAGATAGAAGTCCCAAAGGCCTAGCTAGAGCTGAAGTAAGCTAACAATGTCCCCCTGGGGAAGTTAGTCCCAACAGCATATGATAAACAACCTTAAATAAACTAACCCTGTTGCCTATTTCCTATACCATGGCCCTTGAGGGGCTTAATCTTTTTTACAGGCATCACCCACTTTACATCAAATATGTTAATTCTAACCAGCATTTAAATCTCTGTACCTATCTTGCACAGCTCAACCACAATGTTGTACAGTCAGCAATGGAATGTTGAGGTATCACCTGCTTTGCTGCCTGGACATCGCTAGTAACTTCAGCACCAGATTGAACTTTTCAATAAAAGCTATAACAAGCTGAATGATAAGATTTGTACTAAATAAATATGCAGTCTTTCAATTTTCTTTGAGCACAGATTTATATAAGTAAATTTTCAGGAAATGAACAACATTGAAATACTTCAAACACTAAAAACGTATCAGAATTTCTCTAAATCCAATCCTGCATGAAGCAAGTTAAAACAGGAAAACCATGTTTCACACAAATGTATGAGAGGGCAGCTACCTCCCGGAGGAAGAATCTCGACCAAAGGCGCTGCTACCGTGGCCGCTGGAGCTGGTGGCACCCAGGGATGACCCTCCAATGGTGGCAACACTCAGGCCACTTCCGCTCAGCTGTAACACGTCACTTTGTATACACACACAACTCAATACCAGCATAGTGTAGTTGATGCTCCCATCAATGGACTAAAAGGAGTGAGAAATGATCCACTCAAGCTGGACCTATAGGCAGCATCACAGTGTTTCAAAGAGTTTAAAGCACTCACATACCCTCAAAAAATATCACTAATTCAAGTACCAGAAGTTAGATTTACAATCTAAGAGCTACAATTCTCGGGATATTCAGATATTATATTTCAATTGTTACAAAGCATGTTGATGCAAGTGTCAACTGTACATTCAAATGAGAGATTGTCCAATTAAAAATATTCTAAGTAAATACTAATGCACTCATATTTCACACAAGTCAATTAAGTACAAAATAATAAATATGCTAGAAAATAAAATTGTTTAATTATCAAGGAGATACAAGTTGGTAACACTACATAGATTGTGGAAACCATTTATTTCACAGCACTCCATAACAACAAGCAAATAATCAAGTTTGCTGAACTTTTCACACTGAACATCAACTTGACCAGATCTGCCTCATGAGAATCTCAAGAATGCAATCATAACTCACTGATGTCCCCAGAGAGGCCTACATGGACATGACATTGTTGCTTCTACACATGATATACAGACATTAACTGTATAGCTCACCCATCTACCATTCGCTAAATTAGACACGCTTTTCTTCTTTTTTTTTTAATCATCCTAGATATCTAAATTTATAAATAGGTGAGACATGGTCAGTTCACTCCATTTTGCATTACAATATAAATATTTATCACACTCCTCAATGAAATAAGCAATCTACTGAAACTAAAGAAATTAGTACAGAATCAATAGACATGCAGGTCCAGTCTATTTTTGCTTTATTGAAAAATACATAAAAAAATCTCAAATAAAATTTCTAAGAATTTAATATAGGTCTGGAAATACAATACTTGCAATACATACCAACTTCTAGATCCGAGTGCCTTTTAACTTCAATTAGCGCATTTCTCACCTGACGAACATTGGACACAGAACTTGCTAAACTCCTGGAGCTCTGGGATGGACGAGACATGAATGGCCTGGTACCGTGTAAAATGGACGGAGGCACACCAGGATCGCGTGCACGTGTGGAAGCAGAGGCTTGGCTAAGTACAGGCTGAGCAGAAGGCTGTTCAGAAATAGGTGGCACATCTGGTCCAAACGGTGTCGGCTGCTCGACTTGGTGCCCTACACGAACTGGAGGATCTACTGCAGTGTGAGGTTCCAAAGCGTGATCAGGCTGCCTGGGAACCTGCAACTGCTGCTGTTGCAGCTGCAGAGCTTGCAACAAGGCTAGGCCTCTGCCACCACGTCCTCCTCTACCACTAGTGAGTGGCTTAGGGCCTCCAGCACCATCTGCCATGCTTCGTCTATCCTATCTGAATCGCAAAATTGGGCTATCAATTCTATACACACAAATGTCACTGGAATGGCTGAACATAGGGAAAAGGTTAGTTATTGGTGATTACAAATGGAAAGATATTTATTCAACTTTGACTGTGGAATCATGAACTTTGGAAGTTCTTCATTTCTATAACTTCAACAAGATAAATCTTACTGAATACCACAAATCTTATCAAATAAAAATATTCTTATGTGAAAAGGGAATTCAAAGCTAGCAACAAAAATTCCAGCACAAATTTTTCAAATATAAAATAACTGAAGTCATGGCTCAGTATGGCCAACAATAAGTACTCTCACTTAAAACAAAATATTTAATTCATAATTTTCCCCTAATTTTTCAAGAGATAATTACACAGAAAAATAATCACTTCACCTAAGGTCAGCATGTCAGTAAAAATTATATTTGGCTGCCAATTGCAGACCACTCCAATAAAAAATGACCCTCTACATAATATTTATGAATCAAAACAATTCTCACTTCCAATCATCACAAGAAAAACTTAAATTATCCCCATCAAAATTTTGTTCTTTATCATGGTTTAACAAGGCGAATTTTGTGCTCATATTATGCAAGCATCATTAAAAATTCCCTCCTAATCTGAAACCTGAACTTGAAAAGTTAATTGAATCCCCCCTTCAAGTAATGCAAGCCACCTTGCTTCTAAATTAACTTGTGTCCACTCGGATGAGTTGACAGCAACTCCACAGCACACTAAGTACGAGTTTAACTGGACGTGCCTCACCAAAAGGTGACTTGGGTGAAATGATGCAAACCCATCACACTTGAATTAGAAATGCGTTATTAACAATGAAATTAAAACTAAAAATTCAAGAAATCTTCCAAAGTAGGTGTACTTGAAGAAGCTTAAGCTTTAACAACTTTCCTTTGGATATTGAATGCAGAAGAAAATTTGAATAATAGTATTAATTTCCTTCTAAAATATCTGAACCAAAGTGGCTAGGATATCAAGTGCCAGCAATGGAAGGATTCAATTTTAAAAGAAGCCTGGTTCAACTTTTTCATTGTCCCATTAATAATCAACTATGAAGTGGCATTATCTGCACTTGGGCATCTAAAATTATAGATAATTGTAGATGTACCCAATAAAAAAGTTGGACTGAGTGCTCATGGTAATTATGAAGGTAAGAGTGAGATCTACCAGCACCAGTTTGATAAAAATCTCATGAAACTCCAGTCACTTTCTGCAATAATACAATATTTTTACACTAAAAAAAATGAACATCATGAAATGTAAATAATGGTAACAAATTTAAACATCCATACTTGAAATTCAAAATCATACATTCAGCATGCATTTNTTCCATATCAGTTAGATAAATAATATAGGTACATATTAACTTGTATTACCTTAAAACTTCACCTAAGGCAATTATAATGGCTTGCTTCATAAAATACCATTCAATTGATTTGGTACTAAATTGCTATAAATATATAAAAAAATGTTCCAAAGGAACAACATTCAACCATAAAAAAACATAAATAAGATACCTGTATTGTAGTGAAGACAACTACTCAATTTCTTAGGCAGAACTGCAGTTACTGAAACTAACTAATTAATGCTAAATTAGTTACCATTCATTAACATACTAAATAAAAAGCTACCATGATAACAATCTGAATGAATCCTTGTTTAAATTTTTTATTATCAAATCATAAATACCATTCAACTAAAGTAAAGTCAATGAAAACTAAGGAGAATGCAAATTAAACTTGTCATGTAAAGGTAAACATTTTCTGACTAAAATTAGTAAGCTACATCAAAAATTAATTTAACTCAACTAACCAACTGATGAAATCAGGGGTAACTGGAAGTCTTCATGACCTTTTCTACATTTCAATATTAAAATTAAGAACTATAAATGATATCAATGAGATTCAGGTGAAATGTATAAAAGCTTGCGTATAAGATGTGAGAATTTAAGTTTGGTATGACAATGTTCACTTAGCACACAATAAGATCTACATGTGACTTAGAAACTATTAAAATTAGAATAAAAATTTGAAACAATATATGTAATGGTTATTAATCTAAAAATCTTTAGCCCTCTGTGAAGGTTCAATTATTTATGAAACTTTCACTGCTTTCAGTTAAAAGAGATCAGCTCCCTGACTTGTTCTGGGTTGTTTCATCGAAGAAATCATCTTGTGAGTGTTGTTAAACTGCAAAACTTATATCCAAGTAACAAGTTGAAAAATTAACTTGACATGAAAAATAAGTAATTGCTTAACATGAGAAATGAATGAAAATTCTTCTATGGTACATTTGATATATGTTGTCTTGCAGATAAATTTTAGTTATGGGTGTTCAAGTAGCTCCAATACCTTCAGTTATCGACTTCAGAATTGATCAGAATTTGATAAACTAGCATTTCTCTTTACTATTTCTATTCACTATACTGCATTTAAGACAAAATATACTAGAAGTAGTACCAATAGTAGTGTAGATTAGAGCATTTTAGTGACTCAGACTATGTTGTACCAAAAGAGGAGTGACCATTTGTATGAACTAATGAAAATGGAGAACCTACGCACAATATGCGTTCTCACACAGGATCATTCAAGCATAGAAACAGGAAGTTAAAAATGAAGTAAAAAAAGATTAAGAAGAGATGGCAACAATTAATTAGTTCAAAGCTTGAGTCCTAAGTCCTTACCTACACTAACAGTGATCTCCAGAGAATGAAAAGAAGGGATAATTTAGTATGGACTTGGGAAACTTGGAACTTATGAAATAGCAAAGAAGGTATGAAAATTGGAGTTAAGGTGGAAGTTCTAAAGGCCTATATTTAAAACCAAGGTAACTTAACAGTATTCCTCTATGTTTGCTCATGTGATCAGCAAACCTAATGAGCCTAATCTCTATGGCTTATCTGTTGCTTCCTGAGAGGTAAATTATACAAAAGCTTGTCCAGAATTTGAACCAATTCAGAGCTATAGCACCCAACAACTGAAGTTAAAAATAAAACTATCAACCTTTTGTTTATTAATTTTGTTATTCAAGTAATTCTTTCCTGCTATATAGTTTTACAAAGGTTTAGACCTCAAACATTTCACAACAACAAAAATTTATGTATGCATTTAGTGTCTAATTCTATTAGCTTTACATGTTTTTAGTTTGATGTGATGTGATCAACATTTACTTCAGCATGTTTATCAAGTAAACTTTAATAACAAATTGTCAAAAGTTAGTTTTTTTATGTAATGATATACTTATTAGAAATAATCTTTTCTATACATGTAAACTAAAGGATTAAGTGATTTACACATTTTATTTCAAAATTAAACATATAAGTTGAACCAACTATCAAAATTTACTACATACCTAAATTTTATATAATAAAGCCTAGTCATAATTTACAACCCAACAAATAAACATAAAAGACAGAGTAGTTCATATTTGAAAATGAGCTTGCTGCATAAGATAGGCATTTGTGATAATAAAAATCAACTGATCTATAAATAAGAGTTTTAAGAAAATTCATTCTGCTAAAAATTGCAACACAATTTATGTACAAATGTAATTTTTAATCATTAAAATAACTTGAATTTTCTTAACTTCAGTTGTTCATAATCATCAGAGTTGAAATAATCAACTTATTTTTTAGGTCACTGAAACATTGTATACGCATCTTTTAGGCACCTGTGTGCATATTCATACTAGGTTTACCAAAAGAAGAGTTTAAAACTATACTCTACATTAAAAGCTATGCATGAACTCTTGGTTGACAAAATATCTCTTGACTTTATGATACAATGCAGGGACAAAAACTTTACCTTCTCTCTCTAAATTCATTTTACAATAATTTATATGCGAAAATATATAGCAAGACATTTTTTATAACATGAACTGAACTAAGAGGAAAAATTTGATTTTTTGCTCAAACAACTTGGGGATTAAATAGTAAAAAATATTAATTTATGTTAATTATGTAATGGAAAATGATGTTTTAAGCCTAAAGATTGAAGTTAGCCAATTTTTACCGGTAAAATATTTCATAAAAGCATTTTTTGCATTTACTTTAGCAATAATTTAATTCTATTCACTTAACTTCACAAGAGAAAAATACTTTCCAAAAAGTAATACTCGTAACTAATTGTAGATGGAAAAACTATGAGAACACTTTCACCAAGGCTACTATCTTTTTCTCGCATCACTTCTGAGTGTTATAAATATTTCTAAATTTACACTTGCTGGAACGCACCATTGCAAATTGTGAATTCAAGCGGCAGAACTGGAAGTTATCACTACTAACAATTCTGATATAGAGAAATACACTCACCCACGTTTACCCACCACTCTTTTTCTTCATGTTCGTGATTATTAGAGCTAAGAAATCGAGACCATGTACCTTCATGTCATATAAGGTCATTTTAAGACCGTGAAGAAATACATCAGTAAAATCAAAGCGATTGTAATAACGGAACACCGAATGGCCGAATCTCGTCACCATGCCGGCACAGCTCTGCAATATCACATATCTAGAAAAATTCTTCGCCATGCACTTATTCCCATTGATTTATCAAATGATGCACGCCGAAACTTGAAATTTGTTTTAAAAAAATTTTCTACGTACACCAGACGTTTTTTCTTAACTTTAATGGAAAAAACAGGTCTTTAGAAAGTTTTTTTGAGCCGGTCTGTTTCGAGTCATTCCACAGATCATTTGAGTACATGCTGTGGTCATTCTGTTTTAATATGGTATCACTAACTTTTTAGGGTAATAACGCTGAAAACCGTTTTCTGACCTCTATCAGGTTCTAAGTAATAAAGGTCAGGTGTACGAGAAACTTGGGTGAGATCACACTCCCGTGATAGGTATTGGGTATACAGTTGATACGCGTTCAAGTATATGTACACATATTTATGGGCGAATATTAATTCATAATATTAAATTTCACGACACCGGCTGATGCATAATCGACCTGATGTGAGCATTGATGTCAAAGATTAATTATAGTTAAGTTTTAATTAGTTGAACTATTTGCATTACTGTAGAAAAATT
>VOMN01089571.1:0-10253 GCA_014899125.1 Orchestia grillus | reverse complement strand
GACGGAACAGTAGGTACGTAGGTAGGTACAAGCGTATTAATATATAGAGGAATACGGTACGACAGTATTTTGGCTAACATAGTTTGTTTAGGGTTAGTTAATTTCAAAGGACCCGATCAGCTGCAGCTTCACAAAAAAATTCATTCATTTTTAAACTAAACTATAGCGAATCCCACCATCTTTGTTGGAGCTCGCATACCGGTGAGTAATAAGTTCGAAAAAATTGCATTATATATTTAAAGCAAGGTATATGAGTCTCCGTTTTTCAACCTACTTTTCTGTTCACATATTATAATTCTACTTTTGAATACTCACGGCTTTTTTTTTTACGATGTATGTAGTGTATTTACCGAAAAATGTGTGATAAATCCGAAATATTCGCTTGTCATTCCCTTGAAAATGCACGCTGCATAGAGATACAAAAGTTTGGGGCGTAAAATGATAACCCAGTTGATGTTTTCAAAACATCATCCGACACGGCATCTCTGCCGCTCGCCATGCGGCTTATTAAAAGTGCGCGTCCCTGTGCCATATTTTCATGTTAATTCCACTACCTTGAGGTTCAGTCTCTTGTGATCATTCAAAGGGATACTTGGCATGAATGTGATCGTGCGTGTGTAATCTACCAATCCATCTATTATTGTTATTATCATCATCATCATTAAGAAATGCCAGGGTGGGCGACGAGGAAAGCCAAAAGCCAACACGCCTCGAGACCCGAAGTCAACCACGAACCCCCCAAACGACGAGACGAACCTGGAGAAACAAAAAATACACGCTCTCAGCTTTGAAGAAGAAAGCGATTGAGAGCAGATTTAAATGTGCTCAATTTCCGTCCACGAAACAGAACCGCCCAAATTGTTCCAACTGACAACCGAACTAGGCACAAAAGACTACCTGTACTGCTCAGTGCTGCATCTAACGGGCTCTACAGCAATGTAGTGGTACGACCCGTAGACCTCATAGAAGCATTCCGACCAGCAAGACAGGGTTGTGCACACACCTCTGCACCCAGCATTCCCTGCTCTGTACGCAGCATTCCCTGCTCTGTACACAGCATTCCCTGCTCTGTACACAGCATTCCCTGCTCTGCACCCAGCATTCCCTGCTCTACACACACCTCAGCACGCAGCAGTTCCCGCTGTGCGCTATGAGAGTGAGTTGAGCTGAAGATGATCTAACGCAGCATACAAAAAAGGAGCCACAGTCCTGCGGTGGTTCGCGTCACGCTGCACCCTGCCGCGGCAGACAAGGCAGCCGCACCTCTGACTGTCCTGTCCTGGAGGCCAAGATGGCATTCGGCTGCAGAGCCTCAAACAGGAGAGCAGTACTCCAGAACAGGCACAGGGTAAGTCCAGGAGCCTCCGACGGCAAGGGATTGATCATCAATAGTCTGTGTGTCTCTCATAACGCATGACTTCTGAGCAGCAGTTGCAGCTCCCGAACTGACACGAGCTCCGAACGTGTCTCACATGTCCAAACGCAACCCAAGAATGGGCAGCTCCTTAGATTCATGCAGCACATCATCAGCAGTCAATAAACCAGGAAAATAGGAAACACGGTGCGGGACTGCGAAACAATCAAGATTTCGTCATCTATCAATCTATACAATAGCAAACTATGATCATTTTGTTTACTTACTTGTTTGTAACCGTGCACACTCTTCAGTAATAACCTACGGTAGAAAAAAAATTCGTGTCTCAGTAATTAAATGAGAGGTTTTCCATGGGGATTTAGTTGGGGTTCATTGGGACTAAAGTGACTGAATTATTTTTTATGGCTTCGGATATTAGTTAGAAAATAAAGAAGAACCATTAGAGGTTCAAGCAGGACTTAAAAACAATGATCCAACGGGTTACATACGTGCGGAGGGGTTTCGCATTACAATTTCATACAAGTAATTGATTAGTGCACCACTGCCTGTTTGCTTCACCACCCAGGCAACCCTGTAAGGACCTATGCCATTTCTGAATGGCATAAGAAATAATACGACTTAATCTTAAATTCGTATAATTTTGTTCAAATTTAGGGCGGAGATGTGCACAATTGCACCCAAGCACGAACGACTATTGACGTATTATGTCGTTCATTATCAAAATAAGTCGCTAACCACAGGCTTTAAGGGGTACCTGAGGTCACCACACGGCCCTCACAGCTGCAAGGGACTACTGAGGTCACCACACAGCCCTCACAGCTGCAAGAGACTACTGAGGTCACCACACAGCCCTCACAGCCGCAAGCTGCAAGGCCTCAACTCACGGTTGCAATCTCCAGTCCTAGTCGGTGATTGCAAAGCAGAGATTGTGCGGCGACCAAAGTTGGAAGTTAGGCGGCTTTCTTTCAATTTTCTGCGCCACTAGACTTCAATTTCGAGTCCAAGAGGCCCAATTCTTTAGGCCGATTATCAAACGTCAGCGAGTTTTTTGGTAAAGAACATTTTAATTTTGTCTTTATTTCCTTTGTAAGGACAAAAGTCGAATAAAACTAGCTCCACACTTTATTTGGTCCAAAACTGTTGTTCACTTGCAGCTTCGTCAGGAGAGCCATATTTGAAGTCCTCGAGAAGAACCTTCATAAAAAACCCTTCATTAATTCCAATACTCTTTACCGTTGGGTTTACGATGCCTTACAACTATTGGCGTGTTGAGGGATGTGAGGAATGTGTGGTTTAAGCTTAATTTTCCAAGGTGCGTACTCCCTGGTAACGTGAAAAGAAGAGAGTCAACTTATGCAGGACCCCCCCTCCCCTATTTTCTAGGCAGTTTTGAGCTGTTTCTGAAGAACTCATCGTATTTGGAAATTAAAAAAAGGAAAAGAGTAACGCGAATAAACATGGTTTCAATTAGCTCATCAATAACTGATTCGCTCGATTCACAATTGGTTGTTATGGAGAGTTTTTCCTCATCACTATCAGATAGTTTTTCACAAATATTTCCTGAGATTTAACAATCAGTAACCATTGCCGTATTTATACATAATTAATTGATGTTCAACAAGTGTATATACCTACATGAAGAATGCCTGCGCATGTTCAAACACTAAAGAAAATTGAAAAGTAGTTCAATGTAACTCTTTTCCTTTTCTACCCTTCAGAACCTTAACTAATACTCTAAGAAAAGCATTAAAAATAAAGCCTAACGCGATGTTCGTTTGTATCAAGAATGGTGTACAGAAATTAGACACACAGGAAGCGCAAGTAACATCCCGTGTATCCTGTACACTCCCCTCAGCGTATACGTGCAAGTCCGCAGCGGAATATTGTCGTGATCCAGCAACACGTGTCTTGGGAGAGTGCAAAGCCGTGTACTGGGGGATCTCTCCCCTCCAAGCCCCCCCAACTGCGTGATGCTGTGCCACCCATATGCTCGTCTGAGGAAAATCATCACGGCTTAGACAAGCGAGGGGTCATGTTTCCCCCCTGATGTGACAGGATTCGAAAGTATCCAAGTTGGACGAAACAACCTCTGTAGGGAATGAGAGACGTAATGTGAGGTGTTCGATTTCAATCATAAACATCTATCGAAAAAGAAAGCGAGCTAGAGTGTGTAAAGGAAGAGCGTGTACCACACAATGAACCATTTCAAGTTTCAGTTTTGCGTTAGAAAATTCTCACAGATGAAATGCGTGGCACCACCTGCAGGAGCCACGTCTGTGCGATCATTCGTAATGGTGGGAGATGGTTGTTACGTTTCAAAAGAACATTCCCCGTTCTCTGCCCGATCTTCCTCTTTTATTCTTCTTCTTCGTTTGCAACTTTGAAGCATACGTATATTTAGAATACCACCTTTCTACTTCCTGTCGAGAATGAATACTTATAAGAAATGCAAATTGGAACTCAAGGAGGGACGAACAGAACCTCGGCTTGGTCGCAAACATCACATGCATGAGATCGGTGTTGGCTGGTGCAACACAAGCAAAAATTTGGCTTATAGAAATAAAGATAGGAATAAAGGAAAGAAAGAAAAAATCATTAATTCTAAAGCAGCGCAGGTGCACCGCATGTGAACAATTCTTTTTCATGAACAGTTTAGTGAGTCGCCCTTGAAGTGTACCTGCTGTGAACGCTGCACCGCGATTTTTAAATGGTCTTTCGAAAACAATTTTTATTGCTCCCAAAATGGCCATGCATTCTTGCTTGCAATTCCATAAATTCTACCTAATGTATTTTTTATCTGTTGAATGAAATTCATTCTCTATTCAAGAATAACTTGCGAGAAATCTTTAATAACGCACACTGAGTATTTTGTACCCAGTGATTATTGAAATAAAATTCACATTATTCTGACATGATAATTTTTGGATATCTATCCTTTACAAATTATGATCAATGGTTGATGATCAACGAGTTCACGTATAAAATTCTCAATTTGTTATTGATAATTTAGATTTTTCAGAGTTGAAGAATTTTTTCTTGGTGAAAAACTCATAGGCGAATTTATTTTCTTGGTAAATTTTACAGGAGTCTGGAAGCAGTAATTTTCGTTCCATTTTAATTGCTTCCCAAAAAAATCTTGAGCTTAGAGATGGAAATTTCGATTTGAAATTTTATACTAAAAAATCATGCATGGCTTATAATTTACGTTTTAAAACGCATTTATATCTATTATTTGATGTATAAATAACCAATTCAGAATTTTTCTTTTTTACTATTGATGTATAATTTATATTTTATTTTAACGGATAATTTTAGCTTATGAGTACTCCATTCGTTAAAAATTTCGCAATTTCTGTTTTACATTAAATACAGAGTCTTAGAAAAAAAGAGGTACAGAATTTTACATTGACTAGAAAGTGGCAAACTTGACACTTTTGCTTCTATAAAACTTTGCGAAAAAATTTATTTTTGAGATACTAGCTGTTTAATGTTTGAAAGGACAAAATTTGACAACAAAATGGCCCACAAATAATTTAGTTATGCGCTTACTTTACAGAAATCGTTCAAAGTTTCCCCCACTCACATAGATTTTTGGCGACACAAGAAAAGCGACTCTGTGATATCTCTCATCTTTGTTATTCTTTGATGACATTGTCACATGTACTTTACTTTTGAAATACATTCCTTTCGCAGGTGATAATTTTCTTTACAACTTCACGTCATGAGACCACGTCACAATTGCAAATAGAATGAATGGCGAGTCCGAAGGTTTCGGCGCCCCTCAAGGCGGAATAAGACCTACATCACTGTCAATATAAGACCTACATCAATGTCAATATAAGACCTGCATCAATGTCAGTATAAGACTTGCATCAATGTCAATATAAGACCTACATCAATGTCAATATAAGACCTGCATCAATGTCAATATAAGACTTACATCAATGTCAATATAAGACCTGCATCAATGTCAATATAAGACCTGCATCAACGTCAATATAAGACCTACATCAATGTCAATATAAGACCTGCATCAATGTCAATATAAGACCTACATCAATGTCAATATAAGACCTGCATCAATGTCAATATAAGACCTGCATCAATGTCAATATAAGACCTGCATCAATGTCAATATAAGACCTACATCAATGTCAATATAAGACCTGCATCAATGTCAATATAAGACCTGCATCAATGTCAATATAAGACCTGCATCAATGTCAATATAAGACCTACATCAATGTCAATATAAGACCTGCATCAATGTCAATATAAGACCTGCATCAATGTCAATATAAGACCTGCATCAATGTCAATATAAGACCTACATCAATGTCAATATAAGACCTGCATCAATGTCAATATAAGACCTGCATCAATGTCAATATAAGACCTGCATCAATGTCAATATAAGACCTGCATCAATGTCAATACATATAAGACCTGCATCAATGTCAATATAAGACCTGCATCAATGTCAATTGAACTAGTACATACTAGTCTCCTGCGAGCGGAATATCTACACATTTTCAGATCTCCAATAAGCGTGGGTAGGTGGTGATATGGGTACACATGTGGTAGTTCATAGGTTATGAGTGTCGTACTTATGTTTTAACCATAAGCTTATGGGGATAAATAGCTTTAATGAATTGATCTTTAGTATATTTCCGCTGACATAATTCCGATCTGTAATGTAATTTTTATTTTTGTTTTAGCGCCCGTGCCTTCATGCTGCGACGAACGACGGCTCTAAACTGCACAAGCGGGTGTGAAATCGAGCTGTTTCCAACTATTGAGACATTTTGTTGTTTTGACGAATCAGAATACTTTCAACTTTGAAACATTTGAAACATTTATTTACCACGAGTAATTGTGGTATGGTCGTTATTTACCACAAGTCATTGTGGTACATAAATGTTAAATGAAGTGTTAAAATTTGTTGCTCTACAGTGTAGCTCAACTCATCTTGTTTTAAATTTCACCTTACTTGGTATCATATGAATGCAATTTTGTTCAACATACATGTTTTAACGTTTTATTATTCTTATCAACGATTCACACTGGAGTAAAATAAAATTTCCTCGAAGATAAACGCATGTAAATTACTTATGGTCTTCAAACGGCCAGGTGTAATATATCTCGTATATAGAACCCAACCCTAACGAGGAATACTCAATTAGATATGGTTCATATAAAATCCCTTGGCAGCGGTGGGATTCGAACCCACGCCTCCGAAGAGACTGGTGCCTTAAACCAGCGCCTTAGACCGCTCGGCCACGCTACCTCCTAAACAAATAATCATCAAGGTTATAATATTTTGAATATTTTATTTATAAAAACACATTGTAAAGAGATTATGAGACTTTACAGAAATTGTTTTATTTAAATGAAGTGTTAAAATTTGTTGCTCTACAGTGTAAGCAACTCTTATGTGTATTCTATTCTCCTAGCTTTGTTATAAAGTAATTTTCCGGGGATTTTTTCATACCACCACGTATATGTGCATCTTTCGATCCAATATCAGTAAAAAATAAATTGATTCATCCCTCAAAAATCAGTTCTGTGACAGTTTTTGTCTTTGTTATTCTTTGACGACATTGTTATATCCAATTTATTTCTAAAATACATTCCATTCGCCGGTGATAGCTTTCTCTACAACTTCACGGTATGAAAACCACGTTACAATGGCAAATATAATAAAAAGTGAGTCACCGAAAGTCTCGGTGCCACTCAAGGCGAAATAAAATAGTATCAATGTCATTCATGAAGGATGAATAAACTTCCACGGCATAAATAACCAAAGAAATAATTCACAAGGAAACATTGAGGAAAAATACCAGAATTTCCTGAAGCTTTTAGAAGAAACCATTTCTTTCTAGAGACTTTCCCCGCAGACCCGTTTGGTTCCCCTTTTCCATTTGCGACAGAACAGAACTTTTTTTCGTGCTCTTGGATTCTCGTGTCGGTGGTAACCATTTGTGGGTCCAGTTAGTGACCGCCATATATGGCTCCTTTTAGTGGGCTCCATTTATGGCTTTGCATTCTTCTAGGCTGGACTTATCGATTTTCTTGCTTGCTATCCGTCACGTTTTTCCGAGGCGCTAAGTGTTTAGTCCAAACTTAGTCGCTAATCTCGGCCCCTCTTGCATTAATCTTCCTGTCCGCACTGACGGAAGCTTTCCTTTTTCCACCAGCGCCGCGGCAGCCAAAATTCCATGACGTAGAAAATGAAAGAAGAAAATCTATTTCAGCAATGACACACACTTGTTAAGGTATTAAAAATGAGTACTGTTGCGTGAAATGTACAGTAAATCGGCATTACTTCAGAATGATAGGTAGTTACTGTTGGAGTGTGAATTTATTTTACGATAATTACGGCAAAAAACAATCATAATAAGTAAATATTCACCATTAGATTATACGTTTCGTGGATTCAAATTAATTGACCTCTCTTTCCGCCAACAATAATTGTTGGCGGAAAGAGAGGTCAATTAATTTGAATCCACGAAACGTATAATTCTAATGGTGTATATTTACTTATTATGATTGTTTTTTTGTAAGCGCATATTTAATAATTCCTGCAATTAGGAGGGCTTCCCAATGGGGCATTTTTTTTACTAGCTATGACTGCTTCCCATTGGTGTATATTTACGGACCCGGACTGCTTCCTATTACGATACATTCACGACAGTTCTGCTCAAGCAGTCCTGCGACAGGCCAATTGATTCTACAAGTCACAGCGCCGCTTCAAAGTGAACGTCTAGTTACAAGTGTTAGAGATGCGTTCTAGTAAAAAAGAAGGTCCAATTTAAAGAGGCGTTCTAGCTAAAAAAGTGTGTTTAGTTGGAAGTGATGTTTTTGTTAAAATATAGCGTCTGGTTGAAAGTGGCGTTCTAGTTAATAAAAGAGCGCCTAGTTAAAAGTGTCTTTCTAGTTAAATGTGGAGATCTAGTTAAGCGTGTCTCTTTCGTTAAAAGTGTCTCTCTCGTTAAAAGTAGAGAACTAGTTAAAAGTATCTCTCTAGTTAAAAGTGGAGATCTAGTTGAAGGGGGTGTTCTAGTTGAAAGTGGAGAGTTAGTTAAAAGTGTTTCTCTAGTTAAAAGTGGAGATCTAGTTAAAAGTAGAGATCTAGTTAAAGGTGGTTCTCTAGTTAAAAGTGGAGATCTAGTTAAAAGTGGAGATCTAGTTAAAGGTGGTGTTCTAGTTAAAAGTGGAGATCTAGTTAAAAGTGGAGATCTAGTTAAAGGTGGTGTTCTAGTTAAAAGTGGAGATCTAGTTAAAGGTGGTGTTCTAGTTAAAAGTGTCTCTCTAGTTAAAAGTGGAGATCTAGTTGAAGGCGGTGTTCTAGTTAAAAGTGAAGATTTAGTTAAGTGTCTCTCTAGTTAAAAGTGGAGATCTAGTTAAAGATGGTGTTCTAGTTAAAAGTGATGATCCAGTTCGAAAAGAGCGTCTTTCGGGAGTGGTGCTCAGGTCTTTGTGTGCAATGCACGAGTTATTTTTTACATCCTCTCACTGCTGTGTACGTTGAAGTGTATGTACAGCCTAAATTTAATGTACGTTTCATGTATATACAAGCATTTATATTATTGAAACTGTGCAACACTGCAATGCTGGGAACACAATCGTTCGTTGTCACTTTCAACTGTCAAACTCAAATTGGACTTGTTGGAGGAAACAATCCCTGATTATTACTCAATATCTTCCACGTACTATCACATTTTAGCTATACGTATGTACCTTCAACTGTCTCATTTCACTTTTCGTTTTAGTACTTGAAAAATCATAAGGGCACGTGTAAATTGTGAAGTCGATGAATTTAACTTTTTCATCTGGGATGTTATATGTATATGTCGATTTGGAATTGGATTCTCTACGCCAAGCTTTATTTTTCTTTGAATTATATCTAAAGTTTTGGACGAGGAAATAAATCCCATTCCTCAAATGAGAGATTGTCCTGTCCAGTTTTCCCTGGAGCATTTATGTACAGTAACCTTTAATTTTGGCCACCGTAGCATCGCCATTTTCGCTGCCTTGCGATGAATCTGCGGAATCTTTAGGCTGGGTGTGATTTGACCGCGGTCATCAGAGTGAATTGCAAGGTCACGAGACCGATTATCGTTACGATCGTTCAAAACATGGAAACGATCACCTGCTTGTTTGTAGCCTTACTTTCTGAGAAGCTACAGCTTATTCCTTCGTAGTAAGATAAGCTCCGTAGACAAAAAAACAGTCATCTGCTACTAATTTGGCGTAAGACCTTCATGAGCACGAGTAATGGCGGTAATTCTGCGCGGCATTGAGTCTATAAGTGCCCCATTGTACACTCGCTCGGTTATGAACTACTGTTGCATCGACTGATCTCGTAGCGTGGCCACAGTACGTGGGCGATCTCCTCGACGTCTAACCAGTCGTTCTTTTTGATTTTACAAATTTTCTATTGCGTTTATGGCTGGGGACTTAGCTGGGCAGTCTAAATGGCTCACATATCCTGAATGACTCTCATGCCAATTAATGATAATTCTAGGCCGTTACACTCGGCAGTATTCATTCTGAAAGATAGGTAAATGAACATACCTTTCTACATTCAGATATTGTGCAGACGGCAAGATTTCGTTCTCTAGTAGCTCAATATAAATAAGCTGGTTCATTTTGACGGATACCTCAACTAAAGGACCCATTTCGGAGTAGTTGAAACAGCCCCACAACATGACAGACCCTCCTCCTCTTCCATGACAGACCCTCGAAAAGCAATGGGTGACTAATTTTTTGTCCGTCAGCTTATATAAAGCATTGTGGTCAGTGTTGTATTAGCCTAGCTTACCCTATAAATAATAATAATAATAATAAAGTTTATTATTACATGGCACATTTACAT
>VOMN01089561.1:0-105843 GCA_014899125.1 Orchestia grillus | reverse complement strand
TGACCACCTGCCTCCCTGACACCCTAGTATCGTGACGACCTTCCAAACACCCTAGTATCGTGACCACCTCCCTAAGACCCTAGTATGGTGACCACCTCCCTCCCTGATGCCCTAGTATTATTGTGACCGCCTCCCACCCTAACACCCCATGTCAAGATTGGACCCCCCCCGTTCCCCACCTCTCCCTCCATCACCTCGCACAACCCCCCGCGCTCAGCCCCGCTGCCGTGTCACGTCGCCATAGCTGGCAGTGAGGGTCAGGCTGTTTTGCGTGCGATCAATGCGGCGCCGCTGATGACAGTCTCCCTCACCTGTGGTGGCCGTCCTCATCTCATTTTGTCCTGCCCCGTATAGATAAAGTTTACGGACTCCAGTCGTGCCGACTAGCATATGTTTTCGTCTTCTTCGTGAGTCTTGAATTAGTTCCGTATCATCCCGAAGGATAAGACAAGTGTGAAGTGTTGTACGAATTTTCAATCTGGAATTTGAATTTTTATGATTTGTCATGGCTAGTTTAATTTTTTTGTTTAAATGTTTCTTTAGTATTTCAGTGTTCGTTATTGTTAATTTGTCGATTGATTTTTGTCATTTTCCCGAGCTAAGTTTTTCAGTAAACATTTACTGAACTCGATCTGTTCAGCTCTGTTCACCATCTCTACTTGGCATTTTACCTTGAAAACTTCGCTCCCAGCGCAACCTCATTTAGTGCATTACACGCTCATCGTTTGCCTTCTTTTTCCTTTTGACTATTTTTTCTGATCTGTTCAAGAGTGACCTGTCGATCACTCTTGTTCTTGATGTTAAATTTATCTCCCTGCCTTCTTCCGATCTGTTCCATGTTCTCGCATCAAATATCGATAAAGTTTATTTTGTTTTCCTAGACATGGTTTCAAGTTATCTAAAATGATTGCTTTCTTTTTTTGCCTGTGTCGCAGCTGTCATCGATAAGAGGATCAGATGTGTATTTCCTCGGTTTTGGTGTATTTTATGTGGGCTGTGTTCAACTGTGCTCGTTGTTTCATGAATATTTAAGAGAGACTTTATGCAAATATGTTGTCTCGGTCGTGTTTTTTGCCATTGTGCTGATGGCTTCGTTAATATGGAGATTGAAAATTACTCTTAGTGCTAGTACATGTCTTCGACCGCTGCCCCGAGACGCCGGACGCCTCGCGCCCGTACGCGTCACTCTCACTTTTGTTTCGATCATCGTGATGCCCTCATTTCTTCGTGTGTAATTTTTGCCTAAGTCTTAGTGGCTCCGAGGAAGGTTCGTAACTGGGAGCTGAAGAGCTTTGCATTTATTTTGCATATTCCATCAGTGGCTCGGCGAGCTCCACTGATCTTTCCTCTGATTCAATGTTGTTTTCTGATCGGTAAGAGAGCGGAATTGGTTCTCAGTTCTATCTTGGTACTGTTGAGGCCTCTTCCAGTCCCCGAAATCGATGCAAACTGGAATTACAGCTCTAAAGATGCGCTGCTAAATGTTTACGGTTAGAGCTCGGAGATACGACGGCAGAAGTATCTCGGTACTTTCGAGCACGCAACTTTTGCCTCCTTTATTTTCTGGCCCGAGCGTCTCGAGGTTGCGTTTTAAGAAAATTCACCTTGAAGTCCGTAATTTTTTATTTATATTGGATATGTATGCATAGCTATAACGGCTCTAAAAATATATCGAGTATGTTGCGCTGTCGTTGGTTGGTTCACGTTTTAATTTTTTATATATAAGTTGCCTTTTGTTCCGTATGAGAGATTCAGTAAGAAGCAGTGTTTTTGGTTCACCAGGGCTTCAGGGTGTACCGTTGCAGAAGCAAGGTGGAACTCCTGCAAGGACAAATACCCTACGCTTCGTACCGTACCAAGAGCCGCCCTAACGTATTTGAAGCCATCCTGCGGAGCTCGCTGGCATTAGGATGATTGGTTAAAGAATGAGAGGGTACTAGATCCCGCAAAATATATACCGTGCTGTTTCATAAGCGCTCATATTTCTACTGGACTCGTTCCAGGCGTTACAATGCAGCCACTTACAGGGGGCCCGACGACCGGCTTTCTCTTAGGCTTCACTTTTTGATTTGGCCTATGACTCAACCCTCTGAGGAATTTATCCTTTTCAAAGGTGTATTTTTGCCCCATTAGCACTGCGAAAATTCTAAAGAAATAGGTTGCGCCGTAGATAATTGCCGGAGAGAAATATGAACGTCGTGAATTTAGGCGCGCTGCAAGAAGAGCGCAGGGCGAGCGCTCTGGCGCGCGAGTTTGTTGCGTGTCCGCCAAATATCCGTGCTGTCGAAACTTTCTACGACGTTTGTCTTTTCTTTTTGCTTTAAAATGTGCCTCGAATTTTAGCTTCATCTTGAGCGTGTTAGGAAGCTCCGGTAATTTGCTACGAAGTGTTTGTCGTGAAATACGAAGAAGCCTCGGCGAAAATCCGGCTGCTCTTCGCCCCTCGCACGCATTGTTTGTGTCGACTTTTAGACCGGTCGACTAATTCAACGAAATTGCATCGCTTCCAGCAGGAAAAGTTTTTGCTCTGCAACGCACGCCGTGCAGCTTTTCTTGGGCTGAAGAAATGAAGCTACAATTTCGGTTTTGATACATCATCGCGTGTGGGTTACGTCTCGATGTGAAAGATCCGTCATCGAATTTTTGTTTCATATTTGTTGCATCACATGATGCACTTGAAGTTGGAGCGAGCACCAGTTTTTTTTTTGTATTCTTTCTTTATTACTAATGATCTTTCTTATAATATCAGAGTATTTCTCAACTTTTCTATGAATTTTAATTTTCGTATACTGTGAACCACAGTTCTAATTTTATTATTTATTTATTTAGTTCAACCAAAGTTGTTTCAGTTTTTCTTTTTTGTAATTGAGTATAGAAGCTTAACAGTGTTCATTTTCGAGTTGCTTCTGAGGGAATTATGTGCGGATGTGTAAAAAATTTTCTTCTCCGAATAACTTGAATGATTACCAGCGATTTTTTCGCTGCGTGACTGACTAATGCACCACGCTATGAACTTGTGCGAGACGTGATTGAGTTGAGCTTCCGCGCTGCTCTTGAGCGTCGTGTGGTCTGCGAGATGAGCGCAGATTTGAGATGTTTCACCGAGCCCATTGCGAGCGTGTTGAGCTGGCGCTGTGGCGTGGGCTCCGGTGTACCTGTCACCCCGTGTCCTGTGTGTCTGTGTGACCTCGGCTCTATGTGACTTGTTCTGTGTGGCGTCAGTTCTGTGTGTGACCTCAGTTCTGTGTGTGACCTCAGTTCTGTGTGTGACCTCAGTTCTGTGCTTTGTACGCATGTGTTACTATTGCGTCGTGTGCTGGACGGCTGTAAGATGATTGCGTCGCGTGCTGTTAGGACTGTGCTGTGGTGAAGGTTTGTCTTGTTGGACGGCTGCGGTCAGTTGACAATGAGTCGTATGACCGACGACTAAGTTACTACATTGTGTTGTAAAATGAACGACTAAGTTACGACATTATGTTGTAAAATGAACGACTAAGTTACGACATTGTGTTGTAAAATGAACGACTAAGTTACGACATAGTGTTGTAAAATGAACGACTACGTTCTGTCCACGTAATTTCGTACGATGGACTTCATTAGGACGTAGTGTATTATAATGAACAATTCGTTACGACATCGTGTTGCAGAATTTCCCTAGCGGCAATGCCAATTCATTATTGCTCTAGCTGACAATTTCAGTGTTACCTCCTTGTAAATATGCATCAGTGCTGTTGTGATTTCGTTCTCAGACTGCGTAGAAATTTTGAGTCATATCTTTTTCTTGATTGATCAGAGTTAAAAATATTGATATGATGTTCATAAGCGACGAATCAAACATAATCAGTAATTAAACCTCGTTTATGCAAATCTTAAGGGGCATAGAATAGGCCATAGGCAATTGGGTTAGGTTAATTGTGTCTATTTATTGTATGCGCTATGGGGACACAGTAGGGTTACCTCAGCTACAACTAGGCATTGGGGACTTCAGTCGCTTGTCCCCACTTTGCTACTTCTCATTTTCTGCCTTTTTTTTGCTGATTGTTTATCTTGTCTTCTTCTTTTTTAACTTGTTTCTGTACGCAGAGAATTCTGTGTGGGAACACATCTGTGTATAAATTCCACATTTTCTAAAGTCCATACTAAATGGTCCCTTCTTTTCGCTCTCTTTAGATCACATTTATTTCATGGAGATGGAAATCTTTAAACTAACTTATATTTCCCGCTAACTTTTCTGTTGCTGAGTCAGTTAGCTTTTATTGTGTATTGTAATTTTGATTTAAGTTTTCCATAATTCATTACTAAAAAAAGTTACCGACGTAGGTAATCGTTTTTTGTAAGCAAGCTCCTGTGCTTCTAATTTACGGACTTGTAGTTTGTTATCGTTTTCTAATTTTCTTCGCATATTGCCGGGCCTCCTTAAGGATTTTTGTGTTTACTGCCGAGAAAGTTCGTCCAGTAAGCCTCTTCTTTCCAAATTCACTTCTTTGAGAGTCCCTTATTTTTGTCTCGGATTTTTTCTTTCAATTTTTCGCTGACGAGGTGCTGCTGGGTCGTGCCCCGATTACCCTAACAAAGCCTTCAAGGAAATTCCTTTGAAGAACCTGCAGAAAAAACTTGAATGAATCCAGATTAATTAAAGGCTTAGGAGCTGAACGGATAAAAAACCTGATCCAGTGAAGGGGATAGAGGGATTTTAGGGGAAGAAGTTTGGCGCAACTTAGTCTGGGCGCCAGATACAATTAGCCAACACTTCAATGACCATCATTGGTAGTTAGTTGATAGCCTGTCTCCGGTGACCTGGCCTGTCTCCGCCTGCAGTACAATGATTCCCGGCACACATTCTCCGTAGACTTTGCATGCTCTGAAGAAAGCAGTTGCTGCTATACGAGGATGTGGTGTTAGGTGACTTACGTCTTGAGTGCGTTGCCGATTTCAGTTGAATCTCTTAGTTCAGTTTACTCTCGGAGTATCACTCTCTAGAATGATGAGCTTAAGAAGTGAAATAATCATGAATTCTCATTGTTTTGTTCGGAACTAGGATGAATCTGAACACAAGTGCACAGCATGTTAGCGATTCCTTCCGTAATATTTCGTTCGTTTATTAAAATTTATTCTTTTAGAGTTAATCCAATGCTATTAATGGCGCCACATTGTCTTACAGCTCTTACAACCTCTGTTCCTGCACCAATATTACGGCACGTGCCTCTCGCGTCTGTCGGTCTTTGCATGCCATTTAATGAAATTTTTATCGTGTGGCCGCGTTGAACTGGTACGATATTGTCTTGTTATTTAATGCAAATAAACAGAGTGCGGCAAAATGATTTGACGTATTTTTTTGGCTTACTTAGAGCGAAATTGAATAAAGAATGAACGTACGTGTTTTAACTTGAACAAAATCACTATTGCATTTTACATGAATTTAAAAATTATAAAACACCATTCATTCTTTATTTCATTTCGTTTTATTAAACCGACAAAAACCGGACTTTGCATTCAGCCACCAAGTTTATTGCACCTTGTACTTGTAATTACAATTCCTCTCCCGATAACCTTTTCATTTTTGTTTCTCATTGCCACCAATTTGGGTTCATTAACCCATTCTGAGCTTCCGTGAGTTGCATTTCTTTATTGGGGCGTCGAGATGCAGTAGTCTGTCTTTTTCTTGCGTCCGCAGGCCGCCCGAAAGATCTCGCTCTAGTTACATGCGCTCCTTCACCCCCATCACTCGCACCTTCAGAGGGGCGCCTTCCCCTTCCTGCTGCAGAAGCCTCGCTAATGAAGCTCGTTACTTGCGGTGCTCGGTGCTCCTCTTTCATGCCGTTCATCATCCGCCACCAAATGCAATTTCAGGACAAAACCTGCGCCAAATGCTCTATAATGTCGGAAAAGCCTCCTCTCGCCAGCCTTTGCTCCTATCGCCTTCTTTTGATCTTCATTTACATGGACTTCGCTTCGAAAAAATTGTCACCGTTAATGGTTTTTTCTTTGGCATACTTCGTAAGAGGCTGTACGAAGTCTAGGAAAGATTCGCGTTTTTTTGCATGTCTAGGCTTGTTAACTTGCTGACTCGTTGAAAGCATCGAAACTTGTGTATGCTTTAGGTTCTTTCCTCCATTTTCATCATTAAATGTCCAAACTATTGTCTTTAAGTAAAAATCATAATTGTTTATTGGTGATTTCATCCCTTCCATCATTATTTCCATTAAAAAAAAAAGACTGGCATCTCTTCCAACAGTTATATTTAATTGTGATTTACTTCGTGAAAAGTTTATGGTGTAAAACTTGAATTGTTTATGATGTATATACCTCACTGTGTGTATGACTCCTAATTTTAAACACAAACTATACCTCCTTGTAAAAAACCTTGCATGCTCTGTTTATGCTCTGATCTTGCATTAATTTGTCGGTAGTTTGCTATTCGTCACAGCTTGCAGTGCAGTTTTTATTGGGTTGTCCAGAAATGAATTTTTGTTTAGTGACCAACTCTGGAAGAAAATAAACTTTTCAAGGGCGAATGGCTCAACGTTAGACTACATTGTGCAGTTATTACGAATAACGAGAGAAAAACTTAATTGTTATACGATCTTAACAACGTTTAATTTTTCATTTATGCGCTGAAGCCGAATTTAAGCCTTATGCAAAAATATGGCTGTAAAAAACTAGGATGCCATGAAACTCCATCTAGCATTTCACAAAAAAAACGTAGCGTCCTTATACATCGAAACCATGTGGTCTTTTCAAACGATGAAGGTATTTTTAACTTGACCACTAATGCTTGTGAACGAAATTGATTTCTGGCCAGCTTGAAGAGCGTGTTTACCGCGACCACTAATTGGCATGAACAACTTCTACGTAGGTTTGCCCTACAAGTGGGGTTGTGGTAGCCTCGCGCCTTGCATCATTCCCTCCACCTCTTCCACCTCCACCACCCGTTTCTTCGACCATCCATTTCGCGGTACTGTTCGTTTATTTGTTGTCGCCTTCTTGTTTTCTATAGTTTTGTAGTTTTTGCTTTTTGTGCTTGAGTTTGAAGTTTTTTAGAATTATGCTTCGCTTATGAGCTTGAAAAACAAATTTGCTTGTCTGATATAGATTTGGTGTTTTTTTTAGCCGTCGCTTTTTGATGCAATCCCGACGTGACCTTGTTTTTTTCGATTTGGTTTTCTCTGAAATAGCTTGGATGTTAAAATGAGAAGCTGTTTCTGTGACGTGTTGGGAGAAAAAAGCGTAACGTGTGACCTAGAGTTAAAGTCTCTGATGATTTAGCGGTCACTCGGACTGACTCGTGTGACCACTTTTTCGTTATCGTATTCCTTCGATTATAATTAGATAAAATTCAGTCTGTTTTCGCCGTACTTAACTTACGAAGTATAGATTATTTCAATGGCTTTCATGCATCTTAGTATCGTATGTACCCAGCGCGGTGAGAACTGCTCCATCAGTCGATCGTGTTGTAGTTCAGGTATTGAAGAGCATGTTTACCACGGTTACTAATTGGCATGGGCAACATCAAACTCAATTCATGCATAAAGCAAAATATTATTAGCACGTCATCTGAGCGTTTTCCAAAACGAAAATATTGCATCCAGGTATGTAAAACCGTATGCTAGTACAAATTGTAGTGATGTAGTTACCTTTTGTCAATTGATAACCGGCCACTCGCTTCACAAAATCCTGCTGCAATCGTGTGCGTTAGCAATTTAAGTACAGTTCATAAGCAGCTAGAATTAGTTTCATGTGTTGATAATATAATTGCATTGATAAATTTCCACTACTCGAAAGACTCCCACCTGGAGCTTATTTTCTGGTTTTCATTCGTAGAGGAATGAATTTGCTTTCGACTTAGACTCATCGAAATCACGCTCAGTTCAAGTAAATGCGAATTTCCATCGAATTTATTACATTATCGCAGTGACTGCACATAATTACGCTGTTCATATGTTGGTCTGAGTGTTTATCACACAAAATTGAGTGCGTTCGGAGTGCGTAAATCTGTCGCTTTTGCTTCTTATGTTACTTCCATCATAAGGGTGTTGCTCTTCGTGTTACTCGCAGCTTCGCTGCTGGGGATCGAGGTGGCTTTAGTATCATGGGTTCAATGTCTTTCACTGTAAAGAGCTTTTCTGTGTTTCGAAAAACATCAAATAAACCTTAGAACGAAAATTTTGCATACGCATTTGGTCACGTATCGGACGTAACTGCAGCTAAGTTAATGAGAACTTTTAGTTTGCAAATCTGTGAGTGAGCTGCAACCCCCCAGTTGGGGTTCGCTTGAACTTCGTTCACCTGCGCTTTGAGTGACGAGTGTTGAAAATTAATACTAACGCTATCCCGCTGTCTCGTTTCTACTGCTTTCATTTTTTAACGAAACAGGCGCTCAGGAAAATTTCATCACACATTGTGTTATACCGTTGGTGAAGATAGTTCTCTGCCATCTGTAAAAGTTTTCTCCCTGATTTTTATGTCTTAGATGTTTCTTCATATGCGTATCTGATAACCGATGTATCTTTTTTAGGTGGGGCAAAGGCCGATTTTTTACCAACAAAAGAGTTTACTTTGTAGTGACCAAAGATGTTAGCTGCTGCCGTTTTGAGTGCAGCGTGTACGGTTATGTTTTAATCTTTAATTTAATTTTTACGCTACACGTCTTGTTCTCGAGAAACGAACGGTACTTGCACCATGAATTATGATGCCCTGACACTGTTTACTGAAATAAATTTGGCTTGCAAACGTTTTCAAATTTTCTAAGCTGTGATCCTATTGAGGAATAGAGTACGTGCGCCGCATTTGTGCTTGTGTTTCATGTAGTTTTCGATGTGCGAATGTACCGAGAGTGTGGGAGACTTATGTTTATGTACAGCGTATCATTGCCCTTTACTTTTTCTTCTGCAAGGCTTGCGCTGCTTTTGCGATTCTGAGGCTTAGTTTTCGTTTTTACATATAACAGCAAAAGATGCGATNGTTAATTTCGCGAGCTCCTCAGTATTGAAACTCTGTTAAGATTGTTTTCCTGTTTATTACTCTTGTAAGTGCAGGTTAGACAAACGTCCCGTGATGCGTATCTGTGCGAAGAAATGAAAAATGCGACGTTTACGTGTTGAATGGCTTTAATTTATGAAGTAGGGCGAATGTTCACAATCAGTTCCTTAGTTCACTTGAAACAGACTGAAGCTACAAAAAATTTCTTTAGAAAAACTACAAGGCTTAGATTTAACTTCACGTCAAAAGGTCAATCAGGTTCGCCTTTAAGCCTACAGAAATAACTTGTATCGTTATGCGTATTGTTGAAATAAATCCCATGTATTCGTGATATTCATGAGCCTTACGAGCCCTGCGCTAGTTAGTGTCGAGTGACGTTCCTTGGTAGATCGCTCGGGTTCTCGCTTAAATAGTATCTTCATTATCATTTATTGCTTGCGGGTACATCTGTTTTATTACAGTGGGTGAAATAAGTATTCTTAACGTATAAAATAATTTCCATTCTAGGCTGTTAAACATATTTAGGAAAACCTTGGAGAATTGTGAGTCCAACATAAGGAAGGGCAAAATCGAATACCTTAAAGTATTGTTTAGTGAACGAGAATTTATTTGAAAATATTAAATTAACAATTGAAATAAAAATAAGCGGTGACATAGTATTGGTAACAAAGTTTTAAAATCCCTGAATGACTCAATTCAATACCCCCAGCATGTCAAAAATGAACGTAATTTTGATTTCCTGTTTTCCAGAAAATTCTAAAACAGTCTACCTAGTTTACAAGGGTACATTGATCGGTTTGATTTTCAGTGAGGTAACAAACTCTGCCCAAGTAACAAGTCTCGGTATTCTCATAGTGCCGAAATCTAAGGAACGCAGTATTCAAGTAAGGAGTATGATTATAAAGGAGCACAAGGCTAGCACTGGGTACAGGAAAACTTCCAGGAAATTCTCCAGTCCTATCAGCATTGTACAGGCCATAATAAAGGAATGAAAATTTGAATGGATTGTAGTCAATAAAGAAAGATCGGGTGCTTCAAGTAAACTATCACAACGACATCGCTCTAAAATTATCACAATGGTTAAAAAGGACCCTCGGATATCTGGCCGAGCACCAGCATAACATTTGTCATCAGCAGGGGTGAACGTATCGAAGCAAACCATTAGCAATGTTCTGTGTAAAGAAAATCTGAAGAAACGCGCTGCTCATAAAGTTCCACTGCTGAAGAAAGAACACGTTACATCTTTATTTCAGTTTGCAAATGCTCTTATCAACGAAGGAGAAGACTATTTTTATAATATCCCATGATCAGATGAGACAGAAATTGACCCGTTCGTCGATAATTGCAATTGGACTGTTTGACGGAAACCGAATATTTCCATTCGACGAAACACCCTTCCTACAGTTAAAATGGTGGGAGCATCATTTTGTAAGGTTGTTTTCCCTCTGCTGGCCCAAGACGACTACATGTCATTAAAAGAGCCATGAATTCGACCAATTATTGTGAAATTTTATCTAAACATTTGATGCCTTGTGTTCAGATACTTTGGATGAAAAAATTAAATGGGTGTTTCACCAAGATGGGTGAAACACCACACCCATCACATCCCTAACCACGAGTCGCAATACTTCAGAGTGGCTCCGTAGTTAGAGGGTCAGGGTTTGAGGCTGGCCTTCACAGTCACCAAATCTTAATCCAATTTAAAATGCTTGGAAACAGTTAAAGGTTGAAGTTGGAATGAATGAACAAACCATCAATTCTGGCTGAATTGAAACTATTCTGCCTCAAAGAATGGGAGAAAACACCTCTGGTCTGCTGTAAAACCCTCATCTCTTCATGCAAGCATCGCCTGCAAGCGGTTGAAACTACTAATGGCTATGCAACCAAGCGTTATTATAGGTGAATGTCATGTTACAAATACTTGTTTGCCACCTTGTTTTCCAATTTTCGATGTTGTCTGAGTATTTTAAAATAAATTCTTGTTAACTAAACATTGCCTAATGTGTTTGATCCTGCCCTTCCTTATGTAGGACTCGAAATTCAAGGTTTCCAAAATATGTTTGATAATAAAAAATGTAAATTCTTTGTTAAGTTACGATTACTTATTTGACCCGTTGTAAATGCTTTTTTCTCGCGCTCTTTTACTCTAAGGTTTCAATGTTTCGGGTTCTATACGCTTCAAAAATATTATATATTTCTCAGAATATCTGCTAAGCGGTTATGTGGTTCACACATGTCGTTTCATACTAACTCTCATTAACATTTTTCGAAATTTATGTTCACTACTTTTGTCCAATTGAAATGGTTTCGATATCAGTATCCGTACTTGAATCATGCACGATGCATTACAATGAATATAGATAGGAAATATCCCATGCTAGAAAATATTTCAAGTTCCATGGCGCCTTTGTTAAATGTTACACTTCACAAAAAAAGCTTTTTGCCTTTCAATATTTTTTCCCTGGAACTGGAAAGATGTTCTTACTTTATCGGCTACATTAATACACTACTGCTTTCTACGAATTCATAAAGACGTTGATGTTCATCTGCCGATTTGACTTTCTAAAGCTGCTTTGTGCAGAGTGTTTACGTGCCAGAACATCTCTGCTATTTGAAGTTAACCTTTTCACAGAACTGATTGCATACATATAATCTCTATTTCTCGAACGTGCAGAAGTGCTAAGCTGTCATATTCAAGTATGTTCTTCTTCATGTACAGCAGCCCGCCGCCAGCCCCTACTTACAAGGGATCCCCACGATGGGGAGCTACGGACCCTACCTCGCCAGCTCATCCCCAGTTATGACCGTCGGGGGAGTGAACGACGGCATGACCTCTCAACTGCCTGGCGTTCTTCCCCAACAGGTTCTTACTCAGAAGCTGCCGCGCACCGACCGACTAGAGGTAAGCATTTTGGCCTCTCTTTTTCTCTTGGACAGCCTTCTTTTCGAGAACTTTTCAGTATGGAGCTCCGTCAGTTCATTTGCGAGGAGCTCGTTTTGGTAGTATTTCGAGAATTTTAGCGTAGTTGGTTGGTTATCCATGCTATAAATATTTACAGTATTGATTTTGTAGAGTTTTTAATAGCTCAGTCGTGTAGTTTCCTAATGAACTGCTTCTGTCAATATAGATCGTAGCCATTGTGAGAAAGTGTCAAACCAGGAATGAGACGTTTGTCGCTGTTAGGGTTTTAGAATCTCGAAGTGCAATGTACTTTTTTAATTATTTACCTAGTCTAATTTTACTAAATTCTTAATTGCTCTATTATATTTACTGGAGTACCATCCATTGCACGCTTTGAAATAAATTTAAATTATTTTCTTGATGAATTAGCTCAGTTCTGTATTTGACGCAACACATGTTCGTCTTAGTCTCGTGTCTTCAATGTTCATGTGGAACGACCGCCAAAAAAATGATAATGTTTGCACTATTTTGTGTAACCAATTTTATAATCTATTCCTGCTATATTCCAGTTTTAGTGACACATCTGTTAGAGATACGTTGAGAACTGTTTCGTGAGGTCATGCATCGTGGTCCAGGAATGATGTTGTTTAGCTTACTCATGGTATGCAAAGTGTCTATAGAAGTAGAAGAATGTTTAGCCCCGTCGGCACTTTTGAATGGCGGGCCGAATTTTGCGGCTCTTTAGATGTTCACTCGTTTTTCATAGAGCATGTCGCTTTTGTGTCGCAATGGCGCCCATATTCGGCGTTTCGAAAGGTAAGTAACACGACTACATTTCATGTCTTTCGTACGTGATGTCGTCGTCTCTTCATCGTTTCATTTTTCGTTTAAAATGAAGCTAATTCCATATGGACCACTTTGATGTGTCTCTCCATACAGATCTCAGTTGTCCACCCACAAAAGCGGACCGAACCGATGTACAAATTTTTTTATCCCCATTAACATTTCTCCTGCGCCTCCTAACCACCCGAATATTTTATTATGATTGTTATAACAATAATGATGATCGTTTATACTAGAAGTAGCTGTTTAGAAAGTTCGCTTATCCGTACTTGAACCATGGCTACATTAACGATCCCGTGGTCATGGGTGGTTACCTTCAAGCGATGTTTTGGTCACGGCCTGCTGCGACGTAACTTTTCCCTCACCTTCGTTCCGGTCCTCTCCAAGTCCTCCCACTCAGAAGCCTAAGAATAAATGCGTTTCCAGGATGAGCGCACGTTCTCTTATCCACTTGGCATTTTCCTCCTGCTGACAAAGCATGCCTTCTCATTCGGAGTGCCTGAGCTCGTTAACTCTTTTTCACATTATAAGTGTTACTTAACACAGTGGTTTGTCCGTGGCCCTATGTTCCCTCTACTGCTCATTCTCCTTACAATTAGACGATGACTCGCAATTGCGTCGTCGCTCTTTGCACTACTGCCTTGTTCTTGGGAGTAAACTTGTTATCGTTTGCCTAATCATGTTATCTCTGTTCTGTATGACATTTATTGTTTTTTGTTATTTACATGCATTTTTATTGGGCAGGATTTACGGGAATTAATTTCGTTTTTAACATTTGAATGCTATTTTTATTTGTGATACCTTATGCTATGAGTCATTTTTTCTGATGTATGAATTTTTGTAATTTTTTGCATTTTGATCTTTTACTGTGTTCGTTTACCCTTTTCTTAAATTTTATTCATCAATTTAAATTGCACGCATCATCTGCTCTCTGTTTCATCTTGAAGGCATTCATTATAGAAATGGATCACCCATCCCGCGTCTTCCGTGTCAATTTTCGACACATTTGCACGAGTCGCTGCTGATGCTGAAGCCTGCAGGTGAACCCGTTCGCCCTAGCACCCAACAATAATTTGTTTACACGCTCTCATGTACGTAAGCTTTGGTGCACCTGCGTCGAAAAAACGCGCTAAGTTTTGCTGTTCGTTAAATTGTAAATTGAAAGCCCAGTGATGTCAGTGACTGCAAATTGACTTCTTTGCCATGCTCTGATTCCGTCAAGTTTTTACTTAGGGGTGGAGTTCAGGTTTTCATATCAGCCATTTCTAGACCGTCACTTTCTTATTCTAGTGGTTGTGTTTTTGTGGGATATTGTGTTTCCATTTTTTGGATATTCGTCTTGAGTCATGTGTTTTGCAGATAATCTACTTGAGAAATATTTTGCTGTTGACATTTGTCTACCAATTTCTACGTTATTCGCAATCTTTGAACTTAAATAAAGTAGTCATTCTCAATCCTTACACATTTTCATGGGAATTTCCTATTTCAAACAAAATCAATAGATTTTCAAGAATTCCATTGAACATCGAGAAGAGTGTTGCCACAAGCAACAACAAGTATGTTGAAATTTTTCGAGAAGAGTACAAAAATTTTACTATTTTTCATGTGAGGCAATGAATATCGGTACATCGATTTAAAAATACAAGCATCACAGCTGCTGCAAATTCTTTACCCCGAGAATCCTCAATTTTCTATTATGGTCTACTTTTTCGTTTGATTTTGATGTGATTCCAGCCTACTGGCTGCGAAAGAACTCGTCTTGAAATCAATGGTCCAGGCGTATGCCGGGCGGCCTGAGCTGGCTCTCAGGCCCACACTGAAGACCTTCTTCCTCCACTCGCTTTGAATCGAGAAGCTCATTAGTCGTTAGGGATGCCATTGAGACTGGCTGACTTTCTATGGTGCGCTTCACATCTGCCTAAATCAATTTATGGTACCGCTTCATACTGCGCTTTTTACCAAGTGTGATTGAAGAATGCGGCCTGCTCACTTTTAATTGTTCTTAGGTAAGTTTCATTACTTGAAGGTTATTGATGCTTTTCCGAGTGTGGCGGATTGGTGTTGAGATAAAAAAATCGTTCATTTAGATAACTAGGAAGATTTTCGTATTTTTGTCCGTCATTCTATAGCGATCAAATTTACTTATATTTCAGTACTCAGTGAATAATAAGGTTGTAAATAAAATGGAATACTCTAGTTTTTACTTCAATATTACTCTTTTGAAGTTATGGTTATCAATCAACCACGTACTTTCCACACAAATTCACTTCCGCTTATTCACTTGGCAAAATACATTACTTTCAAACATCTTAGCCTTCTTTCCCACTTCCTTCGTTCTCTTCCGTGAAATTTTTGCGATGAAATTCTTTTCATTTCTTTTAAAGAAAGCCTCTCAAATATTCCCACAATAAATATGAAGATCTAAAAAGTCATGAGAGCGAAGTATCATAATTGGTCTGGCTTCGCTAACTGGCACGGCCGCAGCTACCACTTGTCAAGTTATCCCCGAGTTACCTCAAGTTAGCATCAAACTTGGTCAGTTTGCTGGCCGAGTTTTTGTCGATGTTAAGTTGGTTCTCTTGCGCCAGCGCCGCTGCCTCCAAACTTTGCTCTCCCAACTTCCCTTCACGAATTCCCGGCACGAGTGCGTGCCATTCACTGAGCGCCTCCTTCATATTGACTTAGGCTGTCCTCAAATTTTCAGTTTCACAAAAATGAATGGATGTGAAATACGTGAAGGAATCGTTTTGAAAGTTTGGAGTCCGAAATTTCAAAAGAAAAATCTTACAATGGTTCACTTTCTCTTCGCTTAACTTGGTCCTTTTTGAAATACAGTTCTACTCGTGTTTCCGGAATGATAACGAATTGAAGATCCAAGTGTATAACTTTGACGATACTTTTCCGGCATTGTTTTCCATTCTTGTGAATATGAATTGGTTAAAAGGCTTGTTGATCGTGCTGTGTTGTCAGGAAGTTCAGACTCATTAAGCAGCACTGTTTAAGTGCTCGTGTTGGCGACTCATTTCAGTTAAGTTCCTTGTCCATTTTTTGTTCGTTCTTGGTGAAGATTTCGAGTTTATGGTCTCTATTTCAGCCTTCTCGAACGCCTTGTTTCTGTTTTGTTTTCATCGATATGCCGGGCCGCCATTGAAGCTCTTGATCTCCATGCCTTAATCTGATATTGAATGAAAATCGCCTCTTTCAGGACGGATTTCTATAGCCCTTAAAGCTACTCTATTGAGGCTGCTGCGATGCAAACACAATGCGTTTTAGATTAAACGTTCAGTTGGTCCCTACTGCATTTGCGCTTACTCTTTCTGAGGCGATCTCAATAGTCAGTTCAGCTTCATTAACATTAATGAAGGTGTTCAGTTATTGGCGCACCTTTTGTACTCAGTTTACATTTGTTTGTTTTCTGGTATTCTCTCGGTGTCAATATGCGCTCATTTGAATTACCGGGATCGCGTAGTTATTCAATTTCATTCGTGTTGCAATCATTTTCGGCTTTGGCAATCTGGGTTGCTTAGATTTCAAGAAACATTCATTTAAAGGAACTTGGTTACCCATTCCTTCAACTGTTTTTTTTATCTGCAACCTTACTGGAGAATGAGACATTGCTTGAGAATCCCCCTTACGTTTCTTGCGCGGAAGGCATCTAAGTCTCGGTGCTCCACTTCCATCTCCTTGTGTTACGCTATAGTTGGGTTTTGTTGCTTGTATCTTCGCTGTTGTGATATTGCCGCTGGTGTGGTCATTAGAGCGAATCGCTTCATTCTTGAAGCGAGGGGCAAGCCTGAGTCAGCTCGGGTTCAGGCAAGCGCGCTCAAGGGCCTCGTAAAGCTTGTCATTGTCGTGCTCAGGCCCGCCTGGTCTCGATGTACTTGTCTTGTAAGTACCGCGCCTGACTCTCCTATTTGAACCTTAATGGAACTCTGCTGTAATGTCCCTTAGCAGTTACGCCTGCTCCTGCTCCTAGATCCTGCTCCAAGCCGTAATAGAGATAGGCCGCTCCCTGATAACCGCAATTGTTACTCGAGCCCATGATCTTTCTTGTGTCTGCTACGATGCTGCAAGATCCCTTTTGTCGCTGATCATCAGTGAAGCGCTCGCTCTTTTCCTTATCTTTTTCCGAGTGGGTGTGTGCGCCAGACCTCTATGGATTCATTTATTTTCGAGTTTGGCCAAGTTGGTAGCGAATGTGCTTGCAAGTTTTTGGACTTGCTGAGCACGCCGGCCATAATTGAAGTGGCCGCACTGATCTCTCTCATAGCTCGCCACGCTTTCTCTCTGCTCTTGTGCCCGTGCGAGAGTTGCCTCTGATCCCCAGCTTCTGTTGCTTTGGCCAATTTTCTACGACCATCTTTAACGAGTTATTGTCCCCCTTCAGTCGTTCTTGAAACTCCTTGATTGCCCAACAATGGCTCATGCTTATTGAGAAAATGGCAGGCTCCCCTCCTCAGTGATGACCGTTCGGTGAGCAGGAATTCATGCGTAATGTCTTGGTTTCTTTCGCTGTGACCTTCGATGTCCTTCCAAAAAGTTTTCTGCTTAATTTTTACCTTACCTATTTTCATCAAATAACAAATCTAGTCACAAAACTTTTACTCGCGTGGAAGTCCAGTGCACATGTTCAAATGATTTTTCAGTTACATTTGAAGACGAATTTTATTGTTCAATAAGTGGGATAAAATTTCCTTTTTCAGACTATTACTGCAAAACAAGCAAATAAAATTTCCATTATCGGAACACTGTTTCTTGAATTCTCATTCCCAAAGCAAAGTCACATCCCCATTGTGGCAATAACATAGATCCTCACTCAAGTCTTTTTTTGGGTAGCAAGTTTACTATGAGGCGAATGAAATAATAACGCCCCACAACGGTATTGGGCGCGGGCTGTTCGCGCTCGGCCCGGTGCGAGGCACGCATTGTTCTGCTGTCGGTTGAGGTTGCCTGCTCTCGCCTGCTCGTCTGTTCAGTCCATGTTTATTATTGCTGCCTGTCACTTTCCTGATCATGCGTCAGAGCGCGTCCCTTTGAACCTCATCGGCAGACGTGCTCTGACCCTGACGCTCTATCATTGGATTTCGCTTCCTGACGACCTCTCATTCGAAATCTCTTCAGTTCGATCGCTGTGTTGTTTGGGTTGGAAAAATATATTTTCGTTGTAATGTATACCACGTACTCGTACGTTTCGCGAGGAGTGACTTTCTGGAATTTCATCTTGTGTTAAATGATTCTTTTACTATTCAGGAAGTCACTGTCGGCTTTTGTATTGAGGGATGCACAATACGCTTACACTTATTTTCATTTAATTTTGTGCTCACTCTTCATCTACCATTCATCTCTGAAGAGTTTGAAAGTAGAATGATGCAAGTGAAGCGCTGTATGTGTAGACTTCTTATTTGGATTTCCTATCAAGCGTTCAAAAAGTTCACTTGCGTTCCTCTGTGCTATCATTTGTTATCGTACAATTTTTTGTGGTGTCCGCTCTGTTATTCCGAGTTTGTCATCTTCCATCAAGCGTTTGGGAGCGTCTTACGTGCCGTAACTCGTCACACTATGAGTTCTCTCATTCTTCTTCTGAGGTTACATTTGAATGGCTTTCCAGTTGAAGTCTTTTCTGTCTCTTTTGTCTTTAATTACTACGTTCTGTTGCACGCATTTCGTTGCCAATGTCGTGATGCCTGCTAATAACACCCCGTGTGTCTGAGTGTTACTCTTACATGTGTTACATCTCATGTACTGCACTTGTACGTGTTGCTTTGAAATATGTTGCTTGCTTCTATGTTGCTGCTCTACTGTGGTGTACCCGGGGCTTCGCTGCTCATTCTTTTCTTGCTTACGGTTCCTGCTGCTGTGGCTTCGCTCCTGGCTCCTTGTCTGTCTCTTTCTAACATCTTTTCTTTAACACAATTATTGCTCTACCCCACTGCGAATGATCCTAACTGCATTTTTCATCGTTCCTTAAGATTATATTGCACATTTTTAAAAGCATTTGAAGCTTTGAATAATGCTTTTGTACATAATTCAAAGATATTTTAGAATTAATTACCAAAACCATGCATCTGTCAGTTTTGAAATCAGATGTTTAAAATTGACCAAAAACTTTTTGTGAAGTTTTTACGGATAGTTTAAGCTAAACACTTTCAACAAATTTTCTGTGTCAACTTGCGTCATTGTGTGATTAGGTCGCATTTCTACACTATTGATTAGGATTGGATGTATCAACAACCTGTTGGCACTGGCCAACGAAACCCCACTATTTTGCCGCGCAGGAAAATTGCTACACAAGATAAAAGAAGATGAAGAAAAAAGTGTTTTTCCAAAACCACACTCAAATCGGCCTTCTGCCTGCACCACACACGCTTTATTTCTGTGGCCACAACCCTTTTCTCAAAGCACTACCGCTTTAGAGTACTTCTACCACCCTCCCTACCTAGTACTCTATAAATATCCAATGCTGCTGCTCTATCTCTATGTGTGGGCTCTAGAGAACCCTCTCGCTCCTTTAAATGCCTCAACCTATTTGCCTAACAGCGTCCTTTGATTTGGTCAGCACTTATTATTTTATGCTCGTTCGATTTTTACCCCTAAAGCACAGTAATTGGGGTTGTAATCGTAATGAGTTACTTGCAATTTAAAGTGAGACTTTCTAAGGCATTTGATGCAACAACGCTCCTGATGAGTGAGACTTTCTAAGGCATTTGATTTAACCCTAAAAACTCCATTTCTGGGGACGCATTGCGTTAAGCGGTATCTAGTATACTGCAGAGAATTGTATTCGTGATTTTCAATTCTGGCAAAAGCGTCTCGAATGAAAACTGATTTGGATTTCGAAGTAATCAAAGGAAGGAGCGGTAGTCCTCTAGAGCACCATCGGCTCTCCGGCTGCACGCGCGTCCGTCACTACATTCACTGGGGTGGAAGAGTGACCCTTGAATGCCGTCGCTCCACTCAGATCATCGACACCCGTGCTGCGACACCGGAAATCCTTCAGAAAAATTAGAGCAAAGCAAAGTTTAATCTCGTAACTCACCTGTCTTCATTAGAAACAAACTTCAAACCAATTAGGGTCAGCAACTTAGCTGAAGTTGACATGGCATCATTGATTTTAAAGAATGAATTTTATTGTGAACTGTCTTCTGAAGAAAGTTAGCTCGACGGTCGTCAAGGGGTGGAACACTTGATACCACCGGTGCATGTAGTGACGGAACAGCTCTTGTCTGCGGCAGAAGTGGGACTCCAAGATCCAACCGTAAACTGTGACGGCTGTTAAAGGGGCCCCGCTCTGTAACAGCTGTTAGGGGCCCCCGCTCTGTAACAGCTGTGAGGCCCCACTCTGTAGCAGTTGAGGGCCTTCGCTCGGTAGCAGCTGTGAAGCACCGCTCTATAGCAGCTCCGAGATGTGCCACTCTGTGTCAGCTGTGAGGCCTCGCTCTGTAGCAGCTCTTCTGCCTGTAGGTGTGCCGCGAGTTTCAGCGGGGCGCCTGTAAGAGGCCCGAGGAAGAGTGCCGCTTCGCACACCCCCCGGAACACGTGGCCTCCTCTGACGAGGGAACAGTCACTGTTTGCATGGACGCTGTCAAGAGTCGATGTGCTCGAGATCCCTGTCGTTACTTCCATCCTCCTTCGCACCTGCAGGCTCACCTCAAGGCGGGCCGTGCTACTGCTGCTGCTGCTGCCGCTGCTGCTGTTGTTTCTTCGCTACCTGGGGTAGGCGCCCCCACCTCCCCTCCTCCTCCTCCTCCTCATGTGTCTTTTAGTCGTCTCTCACTACTCTTCTCTTTCCCCCATCTATTCCTGTCTCGATTGCACTGCTTCCACTAAAGACGGTCACTCCCCTATAAATTGTTCGCTGCTGCACTTCATGGCTCGGTCCCTTGCCCTGTCTAGCTCGTCCTCATCTATCTTTTTCTCTCTTAAGGTCATCTGATATGCCTAAGTGCTACTCTGCGATGTATCCCTGCGCTCACTTTGTGCCAATTTTCTTCCTCGTCCCGTCTGAGTCGAGAACTTAGCTAGTCATCCTCTATGCAGCTTGTGTTTCTGCCTCCGGTTTCTAATATTAAGAAGTATGTACGTTCCCCCTACCTACCCTTGCTTTTACCGCTTCAGCACATCATTTCATTCACTCTTTGTGATCTGCTCCACATATTCATTCGTTTTTCATTCGTTTGCTTTTCTCTCGAGTTAAATTATCACATCTGGGTGTCCTCGAGTTTTTCACTCTTAATCTTCGGAAAAATGTGTCTCTTCAGCTCTCTGAAAGTGTGTTTTGTTGTTTCAATCTTTATACTGGCGTATCGATCCCAGTGTTTTTGAAGACCTTTTCATATCGTTGTGTTACAGTTCGGGAAGTCTATCATAATTTTTCTTGCATCTTTCACATCAAGGTATTATTTTAGCTCGATTCTACTGTAGCCGTCGAAGCATTGTTCAGTCGGCGGGATTCTCACGGTGTTTGGGTGCGTGCAGTGTTGCTTGGTGTGATGCGTTCAGGTGTGCTGCTGGTCTCGGGCTGGGGTTCCGTCCAAGGATATTTTCAGAATTTCGTTAACCCCCACAATTATTCGGTCCCTGATTTTATTGCACTCTCGTTCTGGAAATAGATGTGTGCTGACGAGAAAACTTCACTGTGCAAGTTGCTTTATTCCACCTCATTAAATATAATCTCATGATTTAAATTTATCAGGATTTTGATTTGAATGAACAACATTCGCCCCATTTTCGTCCAAGTTTAAGTTGTGGTAGGTGTCAAGCTTCCAAGCTAGCAAACTTCCACGTTTTGTATGTCCAATTAATCTTGAGCTTTCAAACAAATTGAAGATATTTTACCCAAAATTTAAAATCCCGATTTCAACGTAGTTTCAGTTACGCACACGTAGTTGCTCGTTCCTGGAGCATATTCATCATACGCAATTCACTCAGTCCGCTCAAGGATATTTCATAAATACGTACTCATTTTGCTACATATCAGCTCAGTTCCTGGACGTGGTTGAAGTGTTCATTCTCGTTTTTTCATACGTTCATCTTCATACATGAAGATTTTGTGCTTTTAAAGATTTTGTCAGTCATCTTTGTCGGACTCTGAAATACTGATTTCCGGAGTCTGTTAGTTTAGTTTTAGTAGGAAAGCGGGCCCAAATATTCCTTTTTATCTGCCAACTTATATTTTTTCCGTCATGTTACGCAGCTGACATCAAAGAGTGCCTGATACTCTTCCAAAAATATTTACTTTACTTCATTTATGTATTCTCTTGCGCTCTGTGTAGCTCTTAGATCAGCTTGTGGCGTGCGGTTATTGAGGCACGTGTTACTAAACTGTGCTGTCCGAGAGATTCTTGTTTAGAACGCAGAAATTCTAAAGCGTTTATAAACTTGTACTCATTTTAATTCAAATTAGATCTTTCCATGTTCACTATTTCTTTTGTCGCGGAATTTATTAGTCTAGATTTACGTCAGTGCCTTTCAATTGCCGTAAATTTTATGTTTTCTTCTCTAACTCTTGAGTTTCTATTGATCTCACACTTTTTTCTGGGAGCAGCTTCTGCCGTGTAAATTGTCAGCTTTTGTGCGTGTGAAATGTTGGGGTGTTGAAAGGTTTGTCCGGACAGTTCTGATGTCCGACCCTTCACGATGCTCGTTTTTCGTACGGGAATCTGTTCGTTTTTTGCTTTCATTTTCGTTCAATTTTCGTTTTTTTATGTTCCGGGCACTGTCCGTTACAAATTTTAATTTATGAGGGAGAAAGTTCTGCACAACGATCAGTAGTTACTGGCTTGCTATCATTTATTCGGATTCATCTCGTTACAATTTGTCTCTCACTTAGCCTACAACTCTCCATAATTATGGCACGTCTTTTCAAACGCATCTCATTCTTTCACTACTGCATTCACCTCATTCCAAAATTCATTTTATCAATCTCCCATTTCGTTCGTGTCCCTCCATTCCCAGTTGTTTTCCCCATGCCATCCTCCTTTTGCATTCCAGTTCGGGTGAGCGCCATTTCAAGTGATTCCTGGGATGAATTTCATGACCTCTCTTCCTTAAGTGTCATTAAGATTTTTTCCAGGGCCCTCTTGAGCAGAACGCTCTTATCCAGTTTGTTTTTTGCCGAGACCGACCTCCATTTAGTGCCTTTTGCTAAGGCATCTTTTAATTGCGTGTTCTTCTTCCTCTCGTGCGAAAGTCTCTAATCGACCATTGATCCTCGACCCGCTGCCAAATGTGCGCTCAGTTCATACATAAATTAGACCTTATCTGGAGCGACGACCACCCTTCTCCGTTCCTCGAATCGTTCTTCTCTAGTTTCCATTATTTCTAGAATGTGAAGTTCTCTAGATTACCTTGTCATATAACCATTTTTTACAGCTGCTATTCTATTTTAATATTTTTTGTGATGAATTTGTTATTGCCTTCCTGAAATTTTTGCTGAGTTTCATTAATGCCTTCCACTGGCAATTTCCTAACGTCTTGCCAATGTGTGCTTTCTTTTCCAGGTTCCCTCATGTCTTTTTTTCAGGTCTCATTTGTTTTTTAACATGACATTGAAATGATGAGAATACGTTGCAACTTTCACTGTGTACATTTTCATGTTTCTCTTTCATTGTTTGTTAGAATTTTATAACTGCCTCTTAGTACGTTTCCTCGAGCACTGCTGGTTTCCTTTTTTGCATGGTTGTTTATTTTACGAGATGACTGGGCGACGGTGAACTGTGAGGTTCCCTGCCGAGGCTGCTTGTGTAATTTTTATGATTTGCAGATACATATAGTTTATCATTTTTGAGCCCTCGTCACCGATATTATAAAAATAATTCTGGTATTTTGGTAATATTATTCGTTCAATCTACCGATGAGGATGTTATTCAACATTCATAATTTGATTGGTTTGTATAAAATCCATATTGAAAAAGGAACGTAAATTTTCAAGCGTATAAACGCAACACCATGCCACATCATTAATTTATGTATTGCTCGTCTTTTACGACGTGGAAATCGTGGCATCACCCTCATCGTGGATGGCTCTTTGTATCATGCAAATTTTTGTGTTTTTTGTAACCCCGGTTCGTGTTTGCTGTAATTTTTAAAACTTCGTCGATGTGGCTTTTTTCCATCAACTTGTAATTCGGTAAGTGGTTCTGATTATCAATCTTCTTAGCGACTGTTTCGTTCAGGAAATGTCTTGTTTGGCTATGTTAAGATTGTCAACTTCGTGAGATTGAAGACGAACATTTTAATATTGTGTATGACGGTTTGTCAGGAGTGTTGTAAGTATCGAATAATTTACCCAAGATTATATTTTAGCACCGTGGAATATAAGTGAAAATGTTTGTATTATGACCATCGACTACAAGTTTTAAATCGACAGAAATAAAAATTAGCACTAAAAATGTGCTTGAGAGCAAAAATCGTGGAATTAACTTCAGCGTATCTTGTAAGCTAGTGAAAAATTTCCATTACTGTTTACCGCCGTGTACCTATTCCACCGTACGCCTACTTTCGGTATGTTAGCGTTGCTTGATCGTTTGTTAGTTTTTGAAAGTTCTAGAACTATTTTGGCCAAATTCTCTTTCTGTGGGATATTTTCGATTTCCTTTTCTAAATCATTGTGATTCATTGTAATATTTTGTTATGAAATTAAACTTTGGTGGCACACCTGGCCTCTCTTCACTCTAACCTGGTACACGGGTCAACGCAATGTGATACGCTAGCAGTGTGTTGGGCATCTGTCTCATTCTTGAAACATCATCTTGTTTCGCTCACTGGCCTCGTGCGGATGATTGAGATCATCGTGTGCTGCACTATCATTGTCTCAATTATCTATTGCTAGTCTGTACAATCGAGTGTAGCGAATAACTAATATCGCGTCTTCAAACTCGGACGATTTTCTGTTAATCATTCATAGTGCATTCCTAACGTCAAACTGAACTGCGAATGTTTTAGTTATACTTATAATTAGGTACTTTTTTATCAGATTTAACTTGTTACTTTCGATTTATTAGTATGATTCTATAAATAAATCTTCTCATCCTACAGACTTTTTTAATGAATATGGTACACCACCGATAACCCTCACGGGGTGTGGAAATCGGCTTTCTGGTTATGAGTGCGTTTTTTGTACTCCTTTACCAGATGTATTTTAGCGGGTCTTATTCTCAATCTGTTTCGCATCCAGTCAGTCGAGAGTTTTTCGTATTTCAATGTTAATGTTTTTCCTCAGTAGGATGCAGAGGTTAGATAGAAGCGTAGATCGAGCATTCGGTCGGTGACTGAAAAGATTTCGACTGATGTCACAAACAGTTGAAAAATATTTCCCCCCCCTATATTTTTTCGATACTGGAAAAACTACGCTTTATTTCATGTACTTCACCTATACCTATGCTTCACTTCTCTTTGAAATATACATCTATACTTCTTTGTTGATGTATCGGATACTTTTTGATTTGTTGATGACTTTTTAGTTAATCGTAACGATTATATCCGTGGTGTAACTTCGAATTTACGTTCTGCTAGCATTATTACACGAGGCACTTCAATTTTTTAGCCATTTAAACGATGCCGCATTTGAGTGAACTGTATTGATACATTTCGAAATTTTTATCCCAAAGGTACTGCAACACAATACATTAGTATTGTGTACGTCATATATAAGTTCATTCAGCAACAAGTGCATGTTCAATAAATCACAAATTTTAAATCGAACTTGTAATAAATTAGTACTTCTTTATAACTCACGCACCAAATCCCACCATTGCATTCTCTTTGCAGGCACTGAATTTTGAAATTCCATTCCTCCAAACATTCAATAAAATAGCTCATTTAGATCGTTTAAGACTAGTCTTGTGGCCTACCTTCTCTCGCTGTATTGAAGGAATAGCATAAATCTGTGTCCATAGACCTACGAGGATATGTGTTCAAATATGTTGTGTGTATGTTGTTTTTTGCTAGAATACTATCTCATACCATTCTTGTAACTTTAAAATACAGCTCTTGTTTTATAGGAGTGTATATACGTTCGTCAACATCGATCTATGTGGATATATACTCAAATATGTGTACGTATGTTAGTCTCTTACCTGATCTATTAAATTCATACCATGTTTTGACCCTAATATTCGATTTTAACCTACTCATTCAGTTCTTGCAACTTACATTCCTAAGTGTAACCTTAAGCCTATTTTTGTTATGAATCATTGAAGTGCTGTAAATTGAAGGCTTTCATTTCTATATGGGTTGCCCTAGAAGCCTTGTAGCTTATTCGCGCCCACATGTGGTATATATCCTGATTCCGGTTCTTCGTCATTCCTCATTTGATTGTAAACCTGTATATGATGTAAATTACTTGTGGTAAATAAATGTTTCAAACCCATTACATTCAATTGCTCAATTCGCTATCACAGTGAAGATTCCTAAGCATTTGTGAGGCTTCTGCTTCTCGAATTATTAAAATTAAGGTGCAGTTTACAGCTTATTTGTGATATACCAGTGAAGAACGTTTTCTAAAACTCTCATAAGTGCGTGACAACTAAACTGATATGGATTACGTGGAGTAACTTGAATCTTGGTCGCATTTTCCGTTGACTTAAAGGTTGCACTTCGTGTCATGCGTACAAGTACAGTTTATACGTTGTACTAATGTTTCACATCACTTGTCTTTCGTCCTCAAATCTTAAAATGTAAAAATTTACTACAAGCAGCAATATATTTAGTAGCTTTTTTCATAAGTTGTTTTGGTTATTTCCCCTCAGGGATCAACGGATAGGCAATAAGGTTAGGTTAGCTAGATTTGTCTACCATATGCTATGGGAACTAGCCTATCCAGGAAGACGTTGTTAGGCTACTTCAGCTTTTGCTAGGCCTTTGGGACTTCATTTTTTCATGCCCACTTTACTTCTTTCTATTTTCATGCCTCCTTCGCTAATAATTCTTTATCTTTTCTTCCTCCTCCTTCTTAACTTGCTGTTTGTATGCGCAAGGGATCTGGTGTGAGAACATACCTTGTACATGGATTCCCTGTTTTCCCAAGTTCTTACTAAATGGTCCCTTCTCTTTTGATGCGAGATAGTTTGAGTTACTGAAGCGCTGCTATACTTACTACTACTACTAATGTTTTTATTATTGTGTGATAGAGATTTCTGGGTATGCTAACACAATCATAAAATGGATATTATAGACCCACAAAATATATGTAGATAGCATGTAGCTGTTTGTTAATATTTGGGTAATTGATGTTAATGCTCTGGTTAAAACTTGACTTCTTGCTTCATTCACCCATTATTGCAGTCGTTTTGAAGATGTGCACAGCCCATCTCGCTCAGCTCGCAGGAATGGAGCCGCCACCGCGAGTCGGATTCGTCTTTTTGACCCGTTCGTCTGTGTTTATGCAAATGGAGCTCTTTGTGTCGGCTATTCAATTGGCGGCCGTTACTTCCGTGGCAATTCTAGTCTGGCAGCTTCATGCAGACGCAACTTAGCATGGAATCACCTGCCAACAATGCCACCTGAAGATATCATTCACGGCCTCTTCTAAAAAGCTTCCAAACTCCTCGCGCTAGGTTCTGCTTGGCGCGCTTCTTTATGTGCTCCTTCGCTCGTTCTCTTGACTCGGTCATTTTCATGATTCGATCTAGTCGCTGAGCACGTAATTTTTGCCTCTGTTAAGCCGTCTTACGAACTTCACGCGTATTTTGAAATTATCCTTGCCATTTTTTTGTCACTTTCAATGGAAACCTTCATTCAAATTGGAGTATTCTTTTTGTCATCATATTCTGGTTGTATTTTGTGAATTTCAGTATTTAAGCTGGAAGATGATCAGTGCTGGACAGGGTTTGAGGGTGTGTATTCATCGTAAACAAAGTATTCATTCATCGTTGTTGTGATTCGCAATTTGATCACTCAAAATTTTCGTCAAGAACTTCCATGACATTAGCGTTTTAATTGAGATTGACTTTTATCATAAATTATATATTTTTTACTTTTAAATCATCTCAGTCTTAATTCATGCTTGTACTTCTTAGTAATTTTTTGTCATTTGGGGTTTCATCTTTGCCTTCAATATTCTAAATATTGGTGTTTTTACCTCAATAATTTTTATATAATTTGACGTACATGTACGATAAATATCTTCAGGCCTATTTTGCCGTTACTTAGGGTATATTATATTCTTCGTATCTGTTGCCTATCAATTGCCCTAGGCTCCCTACATACGGCTGCCGCTTCACCTTTTTTGTCGATTTGCTGAGTGAACTCGCCGTATTTGGTGCGTGATTTAGAATGGAGTTAGCAATGTTTTAAACACAAGACGTTGTGATCTGAACATTAGTATAGGCACTGCGGCGCTGCGCAATAGAGATTGAGCTGAAATACGGCGAATTACTATCGTAAAACTCAATAAAAAGGACCGTCCTTCAGTTCGTCATGAAGGCATAGCGCTGCTCTGACAATTCCTGACCATGATAGAGAAATGCTGATGATGCGTAGTATCATCAGTGTACCTGGTAAAACGGCACTTGTTAGTAGTATCTCTTGCTACTCACAGCAGAATTTGTAATAGCTGCTGTAGGACGTTATTGTGATTCAAGTTAGGACTGGCGACCCCAGGGGGCACTGTTAGGTTACTCTAGCTATACATAGGCTCTCGAGACTTCTATCTTTCGTTCTCACTTTACTTTTTCCTACTTCCACACTTTTTACTCCATCTCGTTTTTGTCTTTTCTTCCTATTCATTCTTAACTTGTTTCTACGCACGGGTGATCGTCTGTGGGAACACACTTTGTGCATAAATTCCCCGTTCTCTTTAGTCCACCCTAAAAAGTCTCTTATTTTTGTTCTCTTGATACCGCATTTCATGTGGGTAGGGGGCTTTGAACTCATTATTATTATTATTATAATGATAATTGTAATAAAATTGTGGGTCTAGTTTTACTGATGTTTTCCATATTTTTCTTTTCTGTTCTTCTTTCTCGTTAAGAAGAGTGGCCAGTGTTCTGTTGAATTTACTTTCTCCGCGAGCGTCTTGAAAACTTTGTCATTTAAGCGCTGTCATTATTTAATTTCTCCTCTCGTTGAAATAACCTGCGCTGCTATACTTTAGCTGTTGCCGTGGTGGTGCTACAAACATTAAAACGAATAAGCTTTTTCGTTAAATAAATTACTGGTTTTTGTCCGGCGGTTAACGCAAATATTCGATATAAAAATGGAGAATGGCTAGTGTCGTCTTGAAGGCTCAATATGTTTTCCCTTAGCACGTGGAAAAAACAAGGAACATCAAGAGGTAGAAAACCGCACATTGACTTCGTCATCGCCAATTTTTCTTATTCTGAATTTTCATTTCATTGTCGATTAGGCGCCACATGCTCTGAGCATCTATTTCAAGTTCATTTTAATAGTTACAAATGAACTGATTTCTTTCTTACTACGTATTGACGTGGAACGCCGTAACATTCTAATACTAATTTAGTATTCGCTCGGGCTGTTCATGTGTGCTATTCATGAGCCGACTGGTAAACCGCGTTAATTTCTGATTCTTTGAGAAAAGCTACGAAGTATAGAGCCTCGCCTATTTTTTTACTCCTAATTTGGACTTGCTCATTGTTAACTCGAATTTTTATTTCAAGTATTCTAAATGAATCAAGATCAATGGCTCATTTTGTGAATCGAGGGTAAAATGTGGAAACGAAATATTTACCGTTCAACTTCAGTTCCTAGCTCGCATGTCATCTTTGGTGCGGTATTCCAGCCCTAGTGTAGTGTGCCGCAGAGCGCTAGCAGGCGTTCGAGCGCATGCCACGGCGTTTGCGTATGCCATGCTTGAGGCTTTGATGCGTGCTCTGAAAAAAGGGTCCTGTGAGCCGTGTTTGTTTGGCAGTCCCGGTAGCGACGTGATTCTGGGCCTACAGCTTGGCTTAATTTGGAGCCATGTTGGCTGCGGCGTGTGGGCCGGCAGCAAACGACTGTTTTGATTCCAAAGAGTGGGGTGTCTTTCAGGCTGATGTCGATTAATTCTGTTCTTAACGTGTTAATGTTGCGTGTTTTTGACATCGCCACCATTATTTCTGTATATGCCGAGTTAAATATTATTTAATGTTTACTCCTGGATGAATAAACTCTAGGACGTTTATTCGGGCACCAGGAGGGCTACTCCCTCATATTTAATGCTTTTGTGCTGTGCGTGAGGTAATACGGATGCGTTATCAGCCTTCACTAAGCTGACAGTGCCGGGGATGAGTCTAATCCAACTACTTGTGAATAGATGCAAGTGAAGCGTTATCAGTGGACCTCCGTCTCGGGAATACCTCGCTAATAGCTGTGTTATTGAAAGGAGATTTGCTGAGTCTCGTGTCTATTGAACGTCGAGTTGGAGTCTCCATTGATATGGTAATCTGATCTGTATGAATATTTCATGAAGGCTGGCGCTGCCTAGCATTCTGCGCACACCACTGCTCATCTGCGCTGCCCTACTTCCTTCTCTGCCAACGCGCCCGAGTTGCATCTATGCGAAACTTTTCTGACCGCACATTAGCCGCGGGTCGCATGACTGCCATGGATGGCTTCGAATTTTTCTGGCTGCACATTAGCCGCGGGTCGCGTGGCAGCCATGGAAGTATTCGAATTTTTTCTAACCACACATTAGCCGCGGGTGGCATGACCGCCATGGAAGTATTCGAATTTTTTGTGGCCTCACATTAGCTACATGTCGCATGACCGCCATGGATGGCTTCGAAATTTTTCCGACTGAAATGAAAGTATTGGATGTTGCTGCCAAGGGAGAGATCAAACTGTGCTTGTGGTGCACCAATCGTTGAAGCCGACTATTTGTTGTCCCGCGGTACCTTCACCCTTGAGCCTGTGCCACTGTACATCAAAGCGCGCGTTTCTCATTCGCGTAATTTTCTATGAGGAATTTTTGTCATATATATTTTCAGCTTTTCCACTTCCAGTTACTCAGTGAAGTAGAAGCGTGTTTCTATACTATTATATGATTTTTAGTTCACATTTTCATGTTTTCCTAAATCACTTGATCCCTTCAGTCAATCTTTAAACCACCGCTAAAGGACGATGCTCAGCATGGCCTCATAGACTTCATAACTCTTCTCCCCCTTCTCGTCGGCTTCTTTACGCATTCTTAGCTCCTTGTAACATTCCGAGCCCTGGAAGTTGGTGCAGTGCGTGGCCCTGAGCCTGACACCGTGTGGCCGCCGCTGGTCTGGGCCATATCGCCGTTCGCTGCTCGTCTTGACTAATGGCGCCTCAGTATTGCATTTTTGCGCCGTACGCGTGACCGACCGCCTTCAGCCCTGGCCTCATACTCGGTCCTAATGGAGACGCCGCTGCACGGCTACTGCTGCCGTGCTCTCCACTTCATCACTTTTTGAGCTCGTAACTCCTCCTCTTGGCTAATGTATTGGTTTCATGGAAAGGTCTTCGACTAACTTCCTGTCATGCTTAATAGAAGTCCAAAATGGCTATGTCGCTTTTGTAGTCGTGTATTTAGACGTGAACGTAAGGTCAATCGTTGATGAGATTGCCAGTGACGCAATATGAAATAACGTCATATGTCAAGAGGGAAGTAGTTTTGAAATTGAGAGAAAGCCTTCTGAGTACAAATTTGCATTTTCAAATTTGAGAGCTAAATTTTTTGTTCTGTGAAGTACTCTTTATTTACTCCCAGCTGCGAAAGTTGACGAGTGAAAACTAGATGAAGGTAAAGGAGAAAGAGGAAGGTGCCTGTTGGACACCTTCCTCTGGAGAGCTATTCAAGGAAAAGGAATGCGAAAGATGCTTTCCATATGCAGGTCTCGTCGCTGTCTTCTAAAATGAGGGGTAATTTTTTGGAAGGGGAGCTCCTCTTGGAATTTCGAAGTAGGGAGGATTAGAGCACAAACAGCAAAAGAACTCCAGTGGAATTTGCAGATGAGAAGGTGGTATGCATGAGTCAAAGCACAGTTCTTCCTGCGCTCTTCTTAAAATATTTCGTGCGATTTAGTTGTCCACTGAACTGAGTACTACACAGCAACGACGATTGAAGATGGTCTCTTTTTCTTGGGTTGACGTGCAACAAGCTCCTTGTCGCTGCATGCGTTACGTCGTGGCTTTCCTTCATATTTCAGTCCGAGCTCACGTTCTCTTCATTTCAAAACAACATGCAATAAAAATTGATCCCGTTTCGCCTAAGTGATTCTTAGAGGGTTCTACATGTTCTTTTCTCTTGTGAGCGTGTTTCCATTTGTGTTCTAACAGTGCCCAGAGACCGAAGCGTGTTTTATTTAATTTTTATCTTGACTCGCGATGCTGGCCTGCCATAAGCCGCACTAATGCTGCTGCTCTGCCGCTGCAAGACGCCTCGCAATTTGATCAGGAGCCCCTTGACAGTCACGTACAGGCCTTTATTGGTCCATTTACGACGGCTCTCGGTTCTAGTGCGCGCGTCTTGCTGTGCGCTTCTTGATCTTATTCATTTTAAAAAGTGTACTATGAATAGGGTTTACGGCACTCACAGGCGTGTCGGCTTCTGAAGTAACAGTGCGAATTTAGGGCAGTAAGTACGCTTTTTTAAAAGACTTTCGTTTATAGTGTAATTCCAATGGGTTTTCTTCCCAGAATGGTAACTGACGTTGCACCCCGCATGAAAATATCAAAACTTTGTGGCCAAATTTTAGCGAAGAAGGAATCTAAGGCTTGTCGGTGCGACGCAGAGATGTGCAGGGCTTATTCGCTTGTTGCGCAGTCCCTGCTACAGTGAAGCTGAATTCTCGGTGATATCGTTTGCGATGGAATGCTCCTTAATTGGTAAAGTGTGGTTAGTTCGCTACCAAACAATATTTTATGCTCAAAAATGTCTATTAAGCTAGAATAACTTTAAATTCTGGATCTTATAAAAACCTGACCTTGCTTTTGGAATTTGGAGCATTATTTTTCTAGACATATCATCCATCGACTGTGCAAGGCTGGAATAGCTCGTTAAAATAATTGGAGTTCAGTCACGAAATCAGCCATCTTCGTTGTACGTCGACGACCTGTAGTGCTACGCTCCACAGATCCTGCAGCGTTCGGGAGCCTTAGGTTGGTCGTGTTTTACTGCGAGTTCCTGAAGTCTTATTTTTTCTCCTGCTTTTAGGACTGGCCGACGCTGCTCAGAGTTGATATTTCTGTTTCTGCGCGCTTCTTGGTTCTTGAACACACGGTAGTCTTCGTAGGATTGATCTTCATTCGTGTATGCGAGATCTTCAATCAAACGAGACCTCATCTTTCAGGAAAATAATGACGCGTAATCACACTGTCATTATCTGTGGCCCCAGCGTGTATATTGTGTGCCGTTGCGGCTATTTGTATTCAGGACGTAATGGAGACCGTGCTTCTATGGTGCACGAAATTCCATTGGGATAAGGATTAGCATATCCAGTGTGCGCATATTCTAGGTATAAGTTACACAAACTTATGAGAAGAGAACAAAACAATGTATCGTCGTGGATTTTTGAGCAGTTCCACGAGCTTCTAAATTGTAGAGTAAATGTAAACAGTCGAAGTTGGACAACTGACAGAACAACTTTGGGTTTAACAGTTGAACGCAAGAAAATGAATGGCCTTAAGCAGTAACTTGCAAGAAAAGGGAAAAAGCCTGATAGAGAAATGCTTGTTACAAACACAGAATTACCAGACTGGATCTATCTCTAATATCAAGAATTTATTGCCGCGCATCTTCCTGTAATGAAATTACAAGAGTCGGAGTTAGACTGAGACTTCGCACAGCGCGCCGCCGGTTGTGAGAATAGATGGAAAGTCCTTGTACTCTAGCCTGTTGGAAAATTATAATTTCTGTTCACCAAATTTTTTATAAAAAAACTTGTGCTTACAATGTTTGATTGATTAGTTCACATGCCGAGACGCGCGTAGTCCTCGGGTGTATTGAATGCAGCCTGCACCGCGTCCCTAAAGGAGCTCGCGTCAGTATTTCACAAGAAGAACAAATGAGAATAATATCCATGCAGAAATGGTCTGTCTAGTGCGCTCGAAGTGACGGCACTATCACTGGTGTCAATTTGGCACACTGAAGGTACGAATCGAACGCACAACACTATTCGTGCACCATCGCAATTGTTCCGTCTTTTAATAATGTAAAGTCTAGTTTTTCGTTGTGTTATCTACTGTTTTTCTTCATAGTTGCCGTTCCGTCCTTATTATTTCGGGAGATAATACATTAAATGAACTGATTGGTTTTTTCCTCTTCCCCAAGCATACAGGATGTCAAAAAAATGTATACCTCAATTTTAAGTGTTAATGAAATCGATCCTAATGTACCGATTTATCACACTTAGTCTCATTGGCCGATGTAGAAATTAGTTCTGTATCACACCATTCCAGAAATTTTGCAAATCAAAAAATGCTCTACGCACGAAAAAAAATTATTTCTTCGGCACGTAATTATTTTTTTTTTGCACTTCGTCCTTTTTCAAATTGAGCACAGTTCCTTCTTCACTGAATTTGCGTACAATACGATACAAGGTTAATTTAGATCCACGAAAAATTCGCTGCTCCTTTAGCAGTTGCGTCTTAAAGGAATTGGATTAAGCTTAAATAAAAGCATTTCCCTACAGATTACAATAAATAAGATCCATTATCACATCTACAGTTATTCTTAAAATTAATTTTTCATTATGAATTCGAGTGTCCTTGGATTCAGGACAAAATCCATTTCGTGTTGGCAAAGCATTAATGTTTTCCAATTACAAAGCTTTTATATTTCGCAAAACTTCGGCAATGGTGTGGTACAAAATAAAATTCTGCATCCAATGAGACCAAGTGTGATAAAATCGGTTCATCTCTTGAAAATGAGGTATGCATTTTTTTCAGACATCCTGTATTGAGATACAATGACTGCCTCCATTTCTTGCTTCGACCCTGTCGTGTTCATCTCTTGAGTCTGTCCTTTCAACAAAAAGTTCACGCTACCTATGAGATGTCTGATTTTTATTTAGTGTAGTTAAACCGGTTTAACTTGCTAATCTTCCACCAATCTAAGGCTAACCTGCAATATTTTATGCTTACACTAACGTCTCCGTCCTGTTTTTATTTACTCGATGCAGTGTCTTAGTTGTAGTCTCGGCGGAGCTGTATTACGACTATTTTCATTAAATACACTTCTGAATTTCTGTAATTTAAAGTCTTTGCTTAGTAACTAAACAAATGATTTACTTGGCATTACCATTTCACATATTCAACTCAAGCTAACAACATATTTGGTCGACTCTACGACATTCGTTACTTTGTAGTTCTATTATTTCGTTTAACTGATAATTTGTCATTTTTTGTGGTGTGTTTCTTTATTCTTTACTATGAATTTAGCTTCCATTTCGCCACCATCAGTACTTACATAAGTAGAAATTAAAAACTGCCGCTGGACTTTTTACTTTGTATTGCCCGAGCTCTCTCTCTCCTCCGCAGACTACGTTTCAGGGGAACGAGTCGTGAAAACATTAGGCACGTAAGGTGCACGCGCCTTTTTATGTTAGAGATTATTATAATTTTCAGAGAATTTTTTTAAATAGATAGAGTTAAAACGCGTTTAAGCCCCTATTTAATGATTTGCTAAGAAACTGATCTGTTTGATGTCTACACTGACCTTTCCTTTTATGAAGGATTTTATATGTTGATTTCAACATTACTTTTCATTAGCTTATTTGAGGTTTTTACCTACAATTTCATCGGTAAAATTCCTTCAATTAAAAGAAATTTTTAAAATTATAATAATCGGTAGCATAGATACGCTCGTGCACCTTATGCATCTGATGTTTTCAGGACTCGTTCCCCTGAAGTCGCCCTCTGCGAAAGAGTGCAAAAGCTTGGGCAGTAAAGAGTGAAAAGATCAGCTGCAGCGTTGAATTTCGACTCATCATGAACCTTGGACGTACCCTATGTAGGCCTTCCTCTCTAAATCACGTTGTTAAGTCTAAGGATTCCAGAATTCGTATCCTCTTTTGCTCCGGCAGACGATATGCTATCAATTATGTGGCTTTCGCGCTTATTTAATGCATAAGCACCAGCTCGCTGAAGCTCTATTCAAATGTTTTTTGTCGTGCGCATCTTAGCTGGCTTGAATCTCACGTGGGAGATACGATGTCTATTACTCAGTCATACCAGTTATTTTTTCATTTTTTCTTATGCGCCTGAATGCTGTGCAGTGCAGATGCGTCTGTAAGTTATTTGATCTTAAAGGGTTAATGTGCGACTTTATTTTGTACCACTACTAATTACGCGTGTGTTCTTCCACATTGATGAAGTCCGCGGACTCGTTGCGTCGGCTTCTAAATGTAGACAGGCTCAGCGCGTGATCGATTTTGCTTTGCTCTCTTGGCGAGGTTTCTTGTTTGTTTGCACAAGTGTTTTCTTAGCTGCTTTTAATGATACTGAAAGGAGAAACATGTACTGTGTGAGCTAAAAGTAAGGTACTCTCATTGATGTCGGTAAGCTTAATTCGATGACAAATGTGTTTGGATAACTTCCCTTAATTTCATTTCCCAATGTAGCTTTATTGGCACAATTTCATCAAAGGGTACCTTACTTTTGGCCCACCCTGTATGTATAAGGTCGCTTATTTTCGACGGTCTGATTTCCTTTTCTCTTGGTCGCAAGGCGACCAGAGATGACCAAAAATATGTCTTCATTGAATCGATAGACAGGTTAAAGACTAATGTGACGGTCACCATATAATAGGAAATTGAGCTGGAAATCCTATCTGGTACTGTTTTCAGAGTCTTAACTTGGGAAGCCAACTTCTTCTAATGTATCTTAGGAATTAAACTCTAATCTGGAAATCAGAAGGGTTTTTGAGCTTTCGGTGTGTTTCCAGTGTTTATGCAAGCGGGCCCCCGCATATCATTTCGTGATGCTAAAGAATATTTTGAGCGCTTCTCAGCAGATTTTGCAGGACTTAGTTTTTGTTAATGTAACGTGGATTGGTAAGTTTATGAACGAGTAGTTTGTGGTGTTCTTCCATCGAATGTGCGTGTCACTAAGTTACTTCATGACAAGTAGACACACTGGGTGAGCTGGCTTCCGTGATAAACTCTAAGGGAATCGAAGCACGTTTTTACTTTCCATTTTTTATTTCTTTATAAGTGGCTACATTCACGACAAGGCCAAGTTCGTTTTTTAAATACGTTTTTATTTTCGTGTTAGGTATGGTAATGTTAGCAAAATAAAACATGTATTCAATCGACATCTTTAGAGTTCTTTTGGGAAATAATGCCATTTTGTGCATGAAAGGTCGTTTTCAATATCCACGTAACAATTAGACTTCCCAAGAATTGTCGAATTGCACCAAGATTTCATTGCCGTCGCATAAAGGCTGTCCGCTACCTCAGCTGTGCGATGTCAGAGCTCTATGATTTTGTGAGCATCATCCTCATTGCTTGCCCATGATCGACCAACCTGACTATGCCGCACTGTTTTTCAACAGTTATCGTGTTGTACTTGGTCACTCTCGAGTAAGTCTGCAGGTCCCAAGCTACGGGCTTAGTAAAAGCTTCATCTAAATGACAGGAAGCGCCCCCTCTCGTCCGGAATTAGGAGAAGCCTTCTTAGAGACCGTCGAAGCCCCTCACGGCGACCAGGGGCCTAACCGAGCGATTCCTGCAATACCGATGTCCTCTGGTAGCTCTTTCCTTGTTTCGTTCTCTCGTATCTTGGTGAAACTCTTGAAATGGTCGACACCACGTTCGTGTCGTGGTATTTGGGTAACGTATACGATCGGTGTTCCAAAGAAGTTTTTTTTTTTAGTGACTCCATGAGCACCTCTCTGTAAGTGTGTTGATTCTCCATCGAACTGAGGATGGTTTTGAATTTGTTCTGACTCAGTCATATCTTTCTTGCCGTCTTGCATTTGCCATGCATGTTACACGAGTATGATTTAGAACTTCATTTTGTGTGTATCCATGATTGGTTTCGTCTCGAGAGATTACCGGCGTTGGAAATTCAATTTATAGCTGCTTCACTTTTTTGCTGATGCTAAATTTCCTTGGATAGCTCTCGAAAATTACCGTACCGGGAGCTGTGGGATCACTTCAAACGTCTGAAGCCTGCACCAATGGCAATTTTAAATAAACTTAAAATGTTCTTGTGGGGCATTTTGCATATCACTTTGTCTCTGCATACTCTCTTTTAAATGTTCATTTACAATAGAAATAAACTCTGTATTTTTGGTATCATACTTCTCATTTTTCTCGATCATTATTCTCATACATGAGTGTTCTATTCTGTTATCCGAGTCTGTTTTAAAGTTGTTACGTAACAATTATGACCCGACCTTATTGTGGTAAATTTCATTCATCTATTTCCATCTTCGATACCTGAATACACTTCGTCCATCATGTTACAGTTCGAAATCTCCCTTCGAATGCTGGTCACGACACGACAACATCTCGAGGATAACCTTGCTGAAGGAGGCATCCATCAGGTCTTGCAAAGGCTCTGTCGAGCTTCTTACCTACAGTCGTCACGTACCTCGCATTGCTCTCGTCTTCATTAATAATTGGTTAGCTTTAAGCTCGACGCACGAGGCTTCATGTGTGCAGTGTCAGCCCCTCCTCCCTGCCCTCGTATCGGTAGCTAAGCTGGGATGGGTTCGAAGGGAGGTCAACTTTATGCAGAGCTGTTGTCCATGTCCTCGCGTTCCTTTAATTATGAGCCTCCTGCGTCGCGCAGCTCTCGCTCGGGTAAATAGTGCGAACTGTGTTCACGTTCAAAGTAGCTGCTGTAGGCTCCATGTATTTCTTATCCGTGCTGTCTGATTGGACTGCCTTACTAGGTTTTGAGAGTGTTGAAGTTGGATTTTAGGGTATTGTTTGAATTTCTGTGTAGACCTATACGCAGGGTGAGCATTAAAATTCGTCCCGTTATTATGAATGAGGTATTATTTAACACTACACTATCATATTTATTTTTGTGCGGTATTTAACACTACACTATCAGATACCGCACAAAAATTGTAACCCTCGTTCACAATGCGTGCTATTGGTAAACCACTTTAGTCTTTACCTAAAATGGTCAAATTTGTTGGGAATTTGCTTCAAGCCCCGTGTTGCTTGCCTTCATTCTGATGAACTGTGCTTGTGCATGCGGCTCACGAGAGCTGCGTTAGCTGTTTGGTGTTCGGCGGTCGGGGAAGAGAATGCCGCTCCAGATTAGCCCGCTCTGCTTTCCTTATGGAACTCTTAAGTGGGCTGCGTGCGCCCCCCAATTTTGCTCGCTCCGGTTGACTGGCTCTCTTGATTATACCTTTAGGATTTTATTGTTTCGCTCCGAGAGAATACAAATGAGGTTGAAGATGCCACGATCTGCCTTCTGTATGCGCTCCCTCTTCCGCGCTTCCTCTTTGCAGACGATCTAAATTGGTTTGGGTGAATTTTTTTGATATGCGGTTTCATTTCATAGCAAAAGCCTAGGATGTGAAGCGAGCGAAGACTAAGATTCCACTGTTACAGAGTTATGGTTACTGATGAGAGATTTTTATAATGCTCGAGGTGAAGCTTCAATCTTGAAACAAGGCGACTGGAAATACCGTACGCATTGAGCTCTTTGGAGCAGAACAAAACTATTCCTCAGGAAGTTGGTGGGCTCTTCTTCCAAGTCGTTGAGCTGATGGTTAAGGTGAGACCCGCCTGCTCTTCCATCGGGAGCCCTCTCTTAAAACTCGCCTTGCTTAGCAGCCCCATGAAGGCTCCGCTTTCGAGCACTGATCCCAATGATCCTCGACGAAGGTAAATGATCTTAAATGAGCCTAAACGACTTGCCAACTCCATGCGAACTGCCGCCTCTTCAATTTTTCACCTATCTCTTTCGTCTTTGTAGCCCTTTTTTGCCGTGCGAAGTCCCGGTCAAAGTTTTGTGAGTGTGGAGACAGCTTTCTTCGCATGAACTGAGTTTGTATGCTGTAAGTGTGCACTCGACAAAAAATACCTGCCTCACTAAGGATTAAAAGGGACCTCTGAACTCGGTAACTGCAGTGCCGTGCAACTGGTGTAATGTGTGATTAATTCGTGGATCTCAGCGAGAGTCTTCGTCACTTACCGCATATTTCTTTTAATAGTGCCTGTCTGACGTTCAGAAATCTGTGTAATGTGTAATATAATTTTAATTTAAAGAGGAAAACACTCATGTAGCTATGCTTGCACTAATTTTGTACCACTGCGACTCGGCTTTCGTTCCGTTCTTAAAAATGCCTAACGAACGTTCAGTAATCAGTATAACTCGTAACACAAAATTTGTACAACTGCCACTCGGCATGCGTTCCATTTTCAAAAATTCATATCAAACTAACGTTAAGTACTCAGGATAACTCGTGACATATCTCCAATTCAAAGAAAAAACCGCCTGTGTAGTAATGCTCGCACAAAATTTGTACAACTGCCACTCGGCGTGCGCCTTAGAGGAAAAGTGGCGTTCACCTCGGCCGTAGATCAGACGTGCGACCGTAAGCTGCCCGTGTGTTTTGCCGCTGTACAAGAACCTGGCTGTCGCCTCTCGCTAGTCCAGTCACGTTCCCTTGTTAAGTGATATTAATGTGGCGCCGCAGCGGTGCGTGCCCGTGCGCTGCTACTCGCTACAAATAGCGCTCTCGTTTCCCCTTTATTTCGATGTTTTGTCTTGAGTTTAATATCCGTCGTTTTTGGCTTACCCTATTTTTCGGTTCCTTTCGTGATTTTCACAAGCTAGATGTAATTATTCGATTGTTCTTACCTAGCTCATGTGGTCAAGTGAGGTAGTTGAAAGGGAGCAGTGACATTTTCAGTTAGGGGAAGACGGTCCCTTAAAAATCCAATCTTCTTGTTGAACTGTTACTGTGTACTTTTTTGTATGAGTATCGGTAAAATTACAGTTTCGTTCGGCTATTTCATCATAGATTGCTTGATTATTTTAGTATTTTCACGCTACGTTTCACGAGCATAGCGAATTTTTTCTCACTTACACGGTTGTGTCTGCATTATCTGTCTAATTATAAACGAAATTGTCCAAAATCCGTTTCGCTCTTGTGGTTGTGATACGCGTGCTGTAAGAGCATTTGTTGTCCGACACAAGTTATTGCCACGTACGCCGGGGCCTCATCCTTGTCCAACCAGCAGCGTTTATATTCTCGGCCTACTGCCTGCGCTAAATGCTATTGCATTTTATCGCCTCAAACTTGCCTGTTTATTTCCTACACAGTACGTCTTACGTACGCTTTTCTTCCTGAATATACTGGTTTATGGCTTAAGGTAAGTTTGTAACTTTAATTATAGGTAGCTGACATCATTTACCGAGCGGTCACTTGACCTAATCGTTTCGAGTGGACAAGTATGGACGTTAACACACGTCGATGATTTTAACTTATTTTTCTGTATGAGGCGTTAATGTCTGCTAGAAGTTACGGTACACTGCATTTGCGTGGTTGCAAGTTTTTTTTGTGTGTCAAGTCACTGTTAATTTTTATGAAAGGTATTTGACACCTACTTTCTCTGCTTGTCTTTGTAACGGTTTGTGGAGCTCGGAAAACCGTACACATATTTACTTTGATCGCCATATATGTCGAGATTTTCACTTCTTCTGATACCTTCTTTAAGTACTTATTTTCTGTGCTGCAGTTGTAAGCTTGCAGAAGAGCAGTTGTATACATTTCAGTTGTTGCAAGTTAAGTTTCCATATCCTAGTCAACATCGTGTATCTCGCGAAGAAAAGTTGAAAGGTTCCTTTAAAAAAACTTTACACATTACGTGTCTATGTACAAGGATCTTTTTGACTGGCATACTGATTGTGGTAATGTTCTTCAGTCTATACCTGGCAACTAACTTCACTGGGGAGTAATTTCATCTACTTCAGAAAGAAACTTTTATTTTTTATCGCACTACTTTTACCGCACGAAAGTATTGATACACATCAGACAAAGAAATTTGTTATGTTGGGTTTTATTTCGTTACCCTTCTGAACGTTTCCTGACCGTTTTTTCCTAACTCTTCTTTGTTCTTTTTGCAAGTGTAGGGCGATGTTCACACCTAACCTTATGCGGAACACTGTCACGAATGAATGACGTTAAAAATAATGCAGTTTCATTTTTAAATTTTTCTTACACGAAAAACTAGTGCGAAGATGCACACAAGTGCAGTAAATGTGCACGACTTATTTCGCTGTTCCTTTCAATTAAAAGAATAAGTAGGTTCTTTTAGAGTTGAGACCATGTCGAACTTGACGTAGTGATATTACTCAAGTGAAGTGTGTAGCGATTTCCACTCAGAAACTATTTTAGTGCAGCAGAACAAAATGTAGCCATCAGTGTAGTGAACATATCAGGTAAACTGACAATGGGAACGTAATTCATCGTGAGATATACACTAAATATTAATCATCAATTGCAATAATTTCACTAGTTTCCCAATATTAATTGATAGTGCGTGTTGAGCACTAACTTCGCACATGCCAATTTCCTTCGTTTATATCGAACTAATATTAAATCTCAACATTATTTTATTCTTTAACAACGTGGCAATGTGATCACGTGGGAATTGGTCGAAATTGTTATAATCGTAAACGTTTCTGAAATGATAGTCCACTTATTTGTCAGGAAATTTTCCCGCGCATAATCTCGCTAATATTTCAACAGTCGACGTATTGGAGAAAAGTACACACCTCCAACGTTCCTTGTAGCGTCTGTCGTAATGAGCATCGAGCCGTCCTAAGTCATCGTTGGCGAAACTTCAAGAGCGTTCGAAAGTTGGGACTGCAGCCTTGACTTGGAAGCCTCCGTGTGGTCCCAGCTGTTGCTTCTACTGCGCCACAGCTTTTTCGGCTCCTGCTCCTAAATTGCTTCTTATCTGCAGCTTCTTTTTTTTGTAGGGCTACAGTGAAGCCAACTTTTTTAAATTGCGAAGTGACGTAAAAGTTGTGTTGACATTTTTGGAGCCATCTAGAATTAACGTATTTAAAAAAAAATTCAGGAACGTGTATGAACAGGCTTTTCTTCATGAACCATTGTTGCATAATGGGGGTCCCCGATTACATTCTCTCAGCGTGATTCTTAACGTAATTTAAGTGCAAAAGGAACAGTCGTTTCATGTTTGTTTTTCCCAGTGACATTTAGAGATATTTTTTAAGGTGGCATTGAGTTCATCAAACGCTCGTTGTGTGCTATTAAATATAAATGTCAGTGGGTGACACTGGTTCAACTTTATTTCTAGAGGCCGTAGCCCAACGTTTTTCGAATCAGACTGAGCACATGACCAATTTAAAAACATTGTTATCTGCGCGAATCCGGCTGCGCAATCCTAAAATTTCGGATTCCCAAGTTTCATTACCTAATGTTTTCAGTGACTTCTGCGTCATTTTTAGCATTGATTTTTTTGTACAAGGACGATTTTATAACCTGGTAATGAATTTGAATATAATCGAACTTGATTGCGTGATTTAACTAAAAGCACGAAAAAATTCACACTAATGATGTCACACGATTGTTAGGTTTAAAAAATATTCTTGCCCCAACATCAGCAATGTAAAGAATAAGGAATCTGTAACTGATGGCAAATTTGTCGTATCTAAATTCGCATGTACTCAATGCTTGAAGTATCATTGATGGACCGAAGTCTGGAACAAGAGCCCTCCGCAGGGGCTGACTTACTTGCTGACTGATAAGGCAGCTTCCAATCTTGTGGTGTACGAATGTGAGGCACTGCAGTACGGGTAGTGCACTAACACATCACATGACGACACTACTTTGATGGATCCATGTGCTGCTTCTGCCACGTAGGCTGATGCTGCTCCTACTGCAATCACCGCTGATGCCGGTATTGCTGCTGATATTTTCTTTGCGCAGCTGCAACCCTCGATGCCGACGGTGTGTGCAGTTCGTGCCTCTTTGCCGCTCTCTTGGATCGAGGAGCTCATCCCAGGCCTCCTCTACCTCTCGCTGCTCCCTCCCGGCCGCTAGGCCTTTGTTGCGCGCTGGTCTTGGGTGGTGTGCCTGCACTGTCTGGTCTTGGGTGGTGTGCTTGCACTGTTTGGTCTTGGGTGGTGTGCCTGCACTGTCTGGTCTTGGGTGGTGTGCCTGCACTGTCTGGTCTTGGGTGGTGCGCCTGCACTGTCTGGTCTTGGGTGGTGTGCCTGCACTCCCTGGTAGTTCCGCTTGCGTACGGTCAGATTTTTCCCCAAAAAAATTCGTTTTGAGCCAGAAAAATATTCGAATTCATTTTAATAGAGCTATTCTAGACTCTGTTCTCAACGATAGTGTGTTCACTTATAATTATATGTCTACATTAGTCGATAAACTGCAAGCTATTCCATTGTTCGGAATCGACTTGAAGTCATGTACTCTTAATAAAATCTACGCTCCGCATGAGGAATCGGGTACGTGCTTCTCCTAATATCACGGAAATGGAACTTATACATTACGAGTATACGCTGTGAAGGCCACGAAGACCTCTAATTTCTCGCCTTTTCGTGAAATTAAATCGTGGAATGAAATCTTCCTTCATTCTACAATACTTAAAGACTGAAAGCGATAAGAAATGGGACCAGCTGTATAGTGGCGCTGTCGGGCTTGGTCACACAACTTCTGGCGACACGCTCGCAGACAGCAGCAGTTGGACTCGGCAGACTTCCCTCCAACGGCGCAACATGAAGCCTAGAAACTTCGTACGCCAGGCACACGTGGGCTCTGATCTTGGCTGGTCTCTAAGTTGGACGACTACGACTGCGCTGCCGACTGCAAATCGTGGAATTTCGGAGTATCCGATTCTGACTCCTTGTCGCTACGGTCAAACTGAAAATCTGGAATGTTTTTTTTAACAACGCGAAAATATTTTGATGTTTTCTGGTGTAGCGTTTAGAGCTAGAATGTTTCGAATTTCAAGTTTTATTTGAGGTTATCATTGCGGTATTTCAGTTTTGCAGTATGTATATCCAATCTAAAGTTGGATGGACAGAATTTTGTTAAAGAAATGTAGGTATCGATAGATCCTAGACTACACATTTCCATGTATCAATTCAGAGAAAAAACATCGTATTTCTGTATGATCTACCGGCAAAGCAATATTTCATTGTACGATAAGGGTATATACTAAAACAGCTGTTTAAATTAGCATTTACGCCCTGCATCAACTTGTCCGTTAAGAGAATTACCTCATGAAACTTGAGAAAACGAACACGGCTAGAACACGTGAATTATATCCAGCTGTGACTGTCTCTTCATGAAGAAAATTGCATTAGGAACTCCTTGGGTAATTTTTGGGCATTTTTACTAGGACATTTAACCGCTCTCTGATCTCAAAATATCTGTCTAGCTCCAACGATGAAACCTCTATTGTTAACTGATTTTGTGTATTTTTAGCGCAAGTGTATATCAGTCTTTCTTCAACGCTGCGAATGTTTCCAAAGCAATCTTCCATTGGTCGAGGCCGATTGTCTCATAATCCGGCGCGACTCTGGCCTCCCTTCAATATGGATCAGCGCACGGACAGATTGTATTACTGTCACCGGTCATCCGCCGATACGAACAAAGAAATTCTGCGACTGGTTTCGGGACGACGGCTCGCATGAAACCTTGTCCTGGCCTCATAATTGAATATTCTTGTTCGTGTCGTTGACTTCTACCCTTCCATTGGGATGAAAAAAATGGTGTACTGCCATTTAGCCACGATGATGTCCGAGGAAGTTGATGCGCACTACCGTGCATGTTTTATGGCACCATAAAAGGGGCCTGTGAGGTCTGAGGAGGCTGTTCGTCTGATCTGTCCGTTGGTCGGATCGTGTTAGCGCGGATCTTGTTTATTGCGTCCTCAGAGCTAGAGCGTCATTGCCCTGCGTATTTTTGTGCGAGCTGCGCAGTATTGAGGCTGGTGGGCTGCGCGCTGGCCTCCCGCCTCGTTTCTTGCATTAACTCTAACTCGATTGGTCTGGCAAACAAGCAGATCCTAATGCCGGTGAATCATTGTGTTAAATTGGATCAGGACGCTGACTGTGATCAAGATTGGCGACTGGAGCGCTGGAGAAGCGAGCGGCGAGCGCGCTCTCAATTCCAGGCCCCGGTCACGTACGCGGTCGTCTTCTGTCGGTCCAGGGCTGCTGACGCGGCGTCCGGGCACCAATCACGTCCCTGGTTTCGGCTCGACCCTGGCCGACTTGCCTCAGCCTCGTACTCCGAATTCTCCCGCATTATCAATAAAATTTCATGTTATTCAGCTATGCCTCAATCACGTTCGTTTGGCCAGATTTGCTCGACCAAAACCGACTAGGTCTGTTTCTTGTTCGAAAGTCGCATTTCTTCTCAATGAAGTTTGTTGTTTCTTTCTTGTTCTAAGGTCACTTTTTTTCTCGTTGAAGTTTGTTTGTGTATGCGTGGCGCAATCGGGTCTTACCAACCTGTAGACTGCGTTTTTTTTTAGAGAAAACATATATTTTTGGTGCGATTTATGTTAAAAAACAATTGATTTTCAACGTGCATGAAAAAATATAGGTACTTATAGTATATTCGTAGATACACTATGATTTTTTATTTAATTTCCCTTACGCACGTTTGTAGCCAAAAACATCCCCTCCCGTTGTTGCGTCGTGCATTGTCGACCTCTTTTTTCCTAGGAGTGAATTAACGTTAGGTGTCGCAGTCCATGATCACATGTACGATTTTTCAATTCGCTGCCCACACTTCTATTTAGCTCTGTGTAAGGCTGGCGGTCTCATGGGCTTGATCGATCTTTTTCAGCATATGACCTAGGTGAAATTACTGTAATTTTGCGATAGACTCCAGGCACTCGTCTAACAGTCAGAGACTAGAACGTGCGGTAATGCTGTGCTCGGTGGCTGTTAGGGTTCACTCTTATTGTTGTTCTTCAGTATTGCAGGCATTCAGTGACGGGTGTCATTTAGACATAGGCCATCGTAAGCCTCCTCATGCTATTCTGTAACTCGAGTTTTTATTTTCTGTTTGTTCATATTTTGATGATTTTATTTGCATTACTAGTCGTCAACAACTTCTGAATTCATCATGTTTTCCAAATAAATTTTCGTTTTCTGTTGAAGTAGTTTTTCTCTGAAGTAAAAATGCTTGTCGGTTTTATAGACATCTCTTTTCCACAAGCGCTTAAGTATAGAGAATAATCCATGAAAATTTGACCAATTTTATGTTGTAGATATCTCGAAAATCTACTAACTTATTTTTCAAGTCCATTGAAATAATAGATATCATAGATTTAAATATAAAGACACATTTATAAACTCAGCACTGGACCATAAAGTTATTTGAAAAACCGTGCTGATTAACTGTTTGTAATTTTGTGAAACATTTTGACTCACTCCCGTTGGCTTCATCTCGCTTCGTAGGGCTGGCTCCTATGTAATTAACAGCCCGCAATTTAAATGCTTTCTAGAACGCAGTATTATTTTAATTTCTATCTTCGTAATTTCGATGGATTCGTGAAATAGTTTCTTTCCTGCGAGCATTTCGGCTAGTTCTTAAAATTGAACTTGTTATTGAACTATAATACATTCAAGAACTGCAATCCATTGGAGGAGCTATCTCACCTTCTATTACCATCATTGCTCAGCTTTTGGACTTCCTTTCTTTGAAGTAACGCCGGTGCTTTTCGATATCAGTTCGAGCCTGTGAAAGAAAATCTCTAACTCGTCGTAAATTGTGTAGCTGGAGAGGCTGTGGGGCCCCAAAGTGCACGTGCGGCCTTGCGCGAAAGAAAAGATTCCGAGATGATTGCGTCAAAAATCAAATGGAGCTCGGGGTGGAGTTTCCGATAATGCACCACGCCGCCTGGTGGCATCGAGCACGAGACCGACACGTCGTGAGGACTTGCCTCTCTGAGGCCCTCCAGACCTGCGCTCTGCTATTGGATGCGCCCGTGCGGCAGGTTCTTTTGGTCCTCTAAATCGGCTCCTAAGGAAAATGCTCGCTTCTTAACGGCCTCCTTTGTGTTCAAGCTTTTTCAGCTCTTCTGCGGAAAACTTATAATAGAAAAAATTCTTCGCGTCTGTAATTTATCTAGGATCGTAGCTGAGAATCGTGCGTCGGAATTGCTGCACTCGTTTGTTAAACTTGGCTTTAGAAATCAAGTGTGGATGTATCTGATTACTGTATTAGATGATTTCCGCTGTAACCTCACTGTGTCTGATTTACGTTTTGGCGGCATTGTCTTGAATACTTTTGTTCATTCGATAGTTTTTGACTGGGCTGAAAAATTTCATTGCGACATTGGAACTAAATTGTTCGATTTGTCCCCAGTTTATGATCTTCTGCACATCTCATTCTAAGAGTGTTGTGCTTAAGTAGCTCCTTAACACTCAAGAGTTCATCAACTTTTAGACTCGCAACGATGTCATCACATTGTGATAATTTCAGAATTGAAGCAAATCTATTAGGCCCACTATTTTTTACGCCTACGCTTTTCTAATTTCAGAACACGTACTGTTTGTGCGGGACAAATGCACTTCCTTAATCGGATGTTTTCTCTCCGTTTTTGTTCGTGATAATTCTTCAACGCGTTCGAAGTAGACCTTCAATTTGATTCGTTTCGAGCCCTCCAATGCGTCTGGTTAGGAATGTAACTTGTTTACTTTGTAGCGTAACTTAATAATCTGTACGTCTTTACTCTAACTTATCAAATCTATGCTCGATGATTGTATAAAAATGGATTATCCTGCTGAGGTGTGTTGTGTTGCGTGGTACTTTAGTTGAAGTTAATTGTGTAATATGAACCCCTTGCGTAGTATATTATTGTACGATCAGAACCACTTGTAAAATATATCAATTGTGTAATCAGAACCACTTGCGTAGTATATTAATTGTACGATCAGAACCACTTGTGAAGTATCTTAATTGTGTAATCAGAACCACTTGCGAAGTCATTTTATCGAAAAAGTTTTATTTGCAGCAGACAAACCGGGTAAGTTCTTGATTTTCATTCTTCGAAGGGCATCATCATTTTCGTCATATCCTTCTTTACTTATTATTTGCGTCCCTATCACAGATCCAGCTTGGCGCTCGAAGAGGCCGTGTGTTCGACGGATGATGGAGTTCCGTGTGCATGTGGAACAACAACGACAACATGCATGTCTTCTTCATTCCTCCCTAACGGATCATTTGCAGAGCCGCATGAGACTCGCCTCCTGCATGTAGTCTTCCAGCAGTCATATCTTTTTTCTGTCCATGACACACACTTTCTGTCTGTCCGACCTTAGGCGTTATGTTAATGCGTGCCTCTATTTTTGTTTCCGTGGTGTCGGTGCGCGTCTCTATTGGGTCCCTCCTGTATGCTTCGCTTGACCCGCCTGCTGCTACTAATAGCCTGCCGCTGCTGGGGCTGTTGTTGCGGCTCCCGCTGCCGCTGCTGCTGCTGCTGTTTCTCCTGCTGCTGCTGCTGTTCCTGTCTTGCCGCACTCTGCTGCAGCTGCAGCTGCTGCCGCCGCCGCTGCTGCTGCTGCAGCTGTTGCCGACATGGGCAAGAAGCGCACTCGTGACCCCACTGATGAAGTCATTATGGTACAGAATCCTCTGTCACCTATTCTGCTTTTTAGCTTCTCTTTCTCTTCATTCTGCTGCCTGTCCTGTGCTCTGATTTTATTTCTCTCTCTCTCTGTCTCTCTCTCTTCATCTTGCTTCGGCCTCAGATGACTCTACCTCCTAGCTCAGTTTGTACTAATCCTGTTCGCTCTGCCTCCGTTACAGCTCCTCTTGCTTATTCTGCCTCATATTTCTGCGCACTCAGCTTTAAATCTATTCACATTGTTTACAATAAACCTTTCATGCTATTCACTTTTCCTAGACTACAAGTATTACTTTCTTGAGTTATATCCACTGTCTCGTACCTTTTCTCGCTACCAGATGCTTATGTCAAATAGCTATTGAAAGCTTTTACATCTTTCTTATTTTTGTTTTATACTAGTTCATATTTCAACTGCTTTCTGCTACGTTGGTAGCACTCCATGCTTTAGTTAAAGTACTAACTATTCGGTTGAAACTACTCTCTATTCGGTTGAAACTACTCCCTATTCGGTTGAAATTACTTCCTATTCAGTTGAAACTACTCCCTACTCGGTTGAAACTACTCCCTACTCGGTTGAACGTACTATCTATTCGGTTGAAACTACTCCCTTCTCGGTTGAACGTACTATCTATTCGGTTGAAACTACTATCTATTCGGTTGAAACTACTATCTACTCGGTTGGAACTACTATCTACTCGGTTGAAACTACTATTTATACAACTTATTAATCAATTTAGACTACTCTCCATTCTATTGAAAGTATTCTTCACCCAGTCTCAACTTTTTCTATTGTAGTCGCTCGTTCCGCTTCTACCTACCATTTTTCCCGTTAGCTTCTATTTTCTTTATCTGCCATTCTTAATATTTCTTCTGTTTACACTGTTTTCATTCTATTTTAACTTCTCATGCTTTATTTTCGGTACTTATTAAGCTGTTGTCACATACTCTTTACTTTTTCAATGCTTCCTGTTTTATTCATATTGCTGTCTTCATTTTTCAATGTGTTTTATTTTACTTTCACATCTTGTTCTGTTTTCACATCTCCCTGATCAGTTTTCACATTTACCTGTTCTCTTTTCATATCTCCCTCTTCTGATTTCACATCTCTCTGTTCTGATTTCACATCTCCCTGTTCTGATTTCACATCTCCCTGTTCTGATTTCACATCTCCCTGTTTTGTTTTTACATCTCCCTGTTTTTTTTTCACATCTACCTGTTTTATTTTCACATCTACCTGTTTTATTTTCACATCTACCTGTTTTATTTTCCCATCTACCTGTTTTATTTTCTCATCTACCTGTTTTATTTTCTCATCTACCTGTTCTATTGCCACATCTACCTGTTCTATTGCCACATCTTCCTGTTTTATTTTCACTACTCCCTGGCCAGTTTTTATTGGTACTTATGTAGGTTCTCGTCGTCACTTATCTTGTCGTACCTATTACGCTCTTTCTTCTATGTCAGCTATTGACCCCTAATTCTTGGTTTCCTGTCTATTTTACTGCACATTTCCGAGAGCTGATGTGGCTCCATTTTTCGTAAATGTTCTTCAACGGCTGAACAATGAATTCAATTATTCCCTATTATCGTGTTGTCCGTCCAATCTCTCTTCTGGAACATCTTTATCATTTAGCTAGTATCTTCCAGAATCAATCATCCCTGACATGCCTTCGACTGTCATGGCAATCTGACAATCCTCCTCGAATGTCGAACCCAATCAATAATCTGAGCCCTTCTTCCACCTTTTTTGTGCGTTTCATTTCCCACTTTTCATGCATTGAGTTTATCCTAATCAGCCATTCAAGTTTCCAGCCACTGGCTGTTAGGAGCTGGACTTGCAGAAAGCGATGTTTATTTCTGCCAATTTTCGATCAAATATCTCCAATGTCCGCTGATGTTTTTTATGCTTTACTTCATCGAAGATTTTTCTCTTAATCGTCCTTCAGCTCCTCAAATGTGGTTATTCACCCCTGTGATTTACGTTCTTACTGTGATGTTTTTGCTCCTGATACATTTTTTGTTCACTTTCTGCCATCTTTGTTCTGCCACACTAGCAGCTATTATTCCCTTGACCTTCAAAACGATGCGACTCTTGTGCCTCAGCACTAGCCAATTTGTGTTACCACCACAACTCTGACCAGTGATACCCCAGCATCTGCGGCGTAGACTTGTTCAAACGATAGATTGAACATGAGCCTCTCACGGTATCATTTGTAGTTCCTCTCAAGTTTTTCTCAGAACAGCTCGTGATGTCATTCTAGAACTGGCCGCTTTTCATACCTTTTTACATCTTGGCGTCGATGTCATGTTTATTTGAAGTGAAGTATTGAAGTTTTATTTCACTTCATGTGAATCAAGTATTGAGAAAATTGAATGCGAGCACCCTGCATTTCAATTCACATTATTCACTCACAATAATTTTGTTTTGAATAATCCTTCTTATGTTTTTTTTTTCAATTTGCAGTTTCATCTGAATTACTCGCTATGGTTCCTCTCCTCTGTGCTCCAGTATTCGTTACTTTTTTCTCGTGTTTTACCTTCTACTAACTCGCATCTATCTCTTCAGCTTGTCTTCACTGAATTATTGTAGCACATTTTAATCTTCGACCTCGAGCTTTTCATGCTACTTTTTCCACTTGTTTTCTCTCATTCGCATTATCAGTTTTTCCAGCGCTTTAGTATTGCACTTTTTTTACGATGTGATAGATTTTTCTAGTTTATTTTCTGCCGCTTTCAGTGATCATCTTCTGATGGCTGAAATATTCTACCTATCTTACTCCTCTGTTTATTTCACTTATTGTATATCTTCTGAAACTCGTTTCCTGTTCTTCTTCCGAACTAATTTTAAGCCTGGAGTCGGCAACCTACGAATTATAGCGAACATCCAACCTGTCTGTTGAATATCACAAATATGACGAGAAATACGTTACAAATTTTTCCTTGTATTAAAGACGTACCGTACTTCGTCCAAAGCAAAGTAGAAAATTTCCAGACTACTATTCGTGAAGTAGTTTGCCGACCCCTGATGATTCTTGCTTCTCTCCGGCGCTGGGCGCCATCCTTCTCCTCTCGTATCCCTACCCTTAGCTCTCTGCATGAGGCTCTAACTTCTGGTCCTCAAGGAGGGTCCAGCGACGCTTGACAAGTCGCTCTTGACACCAGTAGATGATGCCCTGATTTGCAAGATCAATTCGTGTTGCTTTTCATTCTTGTGGGATCTCTGACTATAGGACATTGGAATAGAATTTTCGAGTTTACGTGTGAGTGATGTAGCTTCATTGTTGTGGGGTTTAGTTTCTCTTGATTGTTTGCATACGTATTGGAATTTTTGTGCCTTCTTTTGTATGCCGCTGGACTACATGTGGGCTTGGTTAACCTTCTTTCTTTTTCTCGTCTGGAGCATTTTCTGGCGCTCGTATTTCATTTGATCCAGCAGGCACATCCATGTTTGCTTCTATGAACCGAATAGAAAACAAATACGCTAAATAATAACTATGTTTTAGAATTTTGCCCATAATTTTTAATATAATTAGACTTCATTCGACATATTTACTAGCAGTTTATAATTAACATTAGGCTTGTCATAAGTACTGCTGAATAGAGCTCGCATGCAATTTCCACGTTAACTGATACTATATGAATAAAACTAATGGAAACTTCTACCTTACAACTGTAATCGGTGGATAGAAACTATTGTCCGTGGAGCTCGAGTTTCACTGTTACGACTGAACATTGATGTTAAAAATTCAGGGTTACGTCATTTCAAAGTTCTAAGCCTTGCCTGTCACTAACTTGCTGAGAAATTCTAATGTGCAAAAGACACTGGGGACGTCCCCCTGATTTGTACGACAGCCTACGGAGGAGATGACGAGGCGCTCTAAGATGATGCTAGTGCGTCTATGGTCGAGGTGTGTTCAGGCCCATTGGAAATTGAGCGATGCGTGAAGCATATATGTACGTGGAATTTAAACGCAAATGATAAAATTTGTTGAGTATAGATCGTGCTAATAAAAGTTACGGTCGAGTTTTTAAGAAAATTTTTTTGCAAAGATAAGACGTTTTGGTAAAATTTCGTTGGAGTTGAACTCAAGCTTCCAATAGAAAATGAACTTCTTCATTTCAAGTTTGATTTTTGTCAACTTGTGTGCCCGAAAAACTGATGCCATAGAACATTCCGTTTTTGAAATTGTACCGAATTGGTAACTTGAAGTCTTGATTTTAAATTATTTCAAAACTGGTATATTATTTATGAAGTGATCGTGCTGTGTAAGAAAGAATTTGCTTCGCTGCGAGTCAGGTTACAATTAGTGGCGAATTAGCGTAGCAAAAAAATGTTCATGCTTCAGTTTCAGACCATAAACGAAGAATTTTTCACCCTTCAATTTGACTGTATGACACATTTTTTATACTGGAGAATGTCTATTCCGTTGCATGAAAAATTCACAATCTCAGTAGAGTGACGTGCATCGTGTAGATGTATTGAGCATTATTGGTAATTTGGCTTGGTACGTGCGGGCGATTGACGTGAGATACCACGAGCGTTAGTCATGAGATTGACGTGAGATACCACGAGCGTTAGTCATGAGATTGACGTGAGATACCACGAGCGTTAGTCATGAGATCGACGTGAGATACCACGAGCGTTAGTCGCACCAGTAACATCTTCGCTTTGTCTCCAACGTCCCACGATGTTAGTCGGTGCAGGTGCCAAACTTGTTCTTGTCCCCTCTAGCTTCGTTTTAATACCTTAATTTGCCCTTTATACTGTGTTAGTGAAACTCAAAGTGTAGAAGTTATGGTATCTTTGCTCGATTCAAAATGAGAGCCTCCGACTTTACCTTCAGGTCTTTAGGAAACGTGTTAACGTTTTTTTCGAAAATCGAGGTCATGTGCCGCGATTCAAGTGCACAACAATTATTCTGATAACTAATTAATATTTAATTAGTATTTATTATCTTAAAATACTCGCTAAACGTATTACTTCTTTATTTCTTTTTTCAATGACTTACGAATAAAGACTGAACCGATTATATATCAAGGAGGTCGACTGGTATATACCTACTGTAACTAGTATACTTCTATCGCTATGAGGGCTATACAAATTTCTCGCGTCCACGAAAGATGAAGAAAACACTAGTTTCATATGTTCGGAACGATAAATAGTACAAAATTTTTATTCTTCTGATACGCTTTCGAAAGGGTGTTTTGTATCTAATTTTGCTTCAGTGTTACCAAAAGACTCAGCACTCAATTACTCTGTAGAATTCTTGAAGTCTTTTCGGGAGACGTGTCCTGGCAGTGCCCCAGTATTGACCGTAGAGTGGGCACTACTCGGTGTTGACTCCATTCGGCAGAATGATCAACACTTGTGGCAGGAAACTGTAGTGGGTTCAGCTTTCATGTCCAGTAAGATTTCTCTTTCCCCTCTTGTTCTTGTCTCTCTCTCCCTCTCTCTCTCTCTCTCTCGCTTTCTTTCTCTCTCATGAGGAAACCGAACGTGGCTAACGAATGATCTTGCACACGAATGTTTCCCTTGATTCCTATGGCAATCGTTGTTTTCTCCTATGTTTTTGTCGCTCTTCCTGCACTTGTTAACTCATTTTTTATTGGATATTCTCGTCAGATATTTATCTGATTTAAATGTTAATTATTTGAACTTACTTGCGATAGTATGTTCTCACGGATGTAAAGCTAATACTTTTAGTACTTGACTGTAAAATGAAATTCAGACGCAAATGAGGATAAACTTGGATGAGTTGATTGTCCATATTCGAGCACTTGTTTGAGTACGTGCAAATAATATTGGTGGTCTTTGCCTTGTTGTTCGTTTTTGCTAAATATTGTTGAATTTTGAGTAGTCTTTCATGTGCTTTACGCAGTTGAAATTAGATAATGATGTGAGAAGAATGCTTGGTATGCAACAGAATGTTTGTTTTTCATTAGTATGAGTTCCGGTAATCATTTAATATTTTTGTGACCTTTACGCATCGACATTCTTAAAAGCTAGTTGTGTAGGCTTGGCAAAAACACAGGCGTGTTGTGTAGTTTCGTTCGCAGAAGGGCTTCAAAATATGAAATTGGAGATTATGTGACAAAATATTCGTAGGTATCCAATATAGTGCATTTATGCAACATGGCATCGGATGGCTTTGGTTGTCAAAGGTAGCTGAAGTTTGTGACAATCGCACACCACATGAGGGTTTACAGGCACAGTTAACTCGACACGTGTCATCTACGTTTTGATCTATTTTTGAATTTTCATGGGGAGGTATTTATTTTTGACTTCTTAACATTTGATTGAAATTAATTCATTTGCGTCTACCAAACGCTAAATTTTATCCCAACTAACACTCTAATCTGTGAGAGATGAAGGTTGTTCGCTGACGACTGTAATGCTGCTTGCGACTAGGTACGCTGGCTTTCATATTCTACCAACTTGGTTTCGAGCAGCTGTGATTGCGTTACAATATTTGGTTAGGTTTTTAGTTCTCTTCCCCCGCGAGTGGACTGCGTTCATAGTGCTTAGTACATTTATTGGTCAGCGTAGCTCAAGGACTTTCTCCCCTTCAACGATAACTTAACGTATCGTAGAATCAGCAGCACTTCATGCAGGAGTTTACTGTGGGTTTGGTCTTATAGCCCCGAAGACTTGTGTGTTTTTTTTCTTCTGTAGGGCTTGTGCTTCGTTCAAATGACACCATCCGAGTGTTCATACTGTTCACATATCCTCATGGTGATGATGACTAATCCCGTGTAGGTTTTGCATGTGCGCGGTAATCGGTCAATTGCTCGGGCGTTTTTTGAGTGATTTCAATGGAATACTCGACTTAATCGATTATAATTTGTTTCAGAAAATTTTGATGTATGGATTTTGGGGAATTTCGAAATCACATTACGTAGTTGACCGTTGCTAATATGAAAGAAGGAATTTTATGTTTTTAAATTGACTCGTTCCTGTTTACATTTAACAACTGCTGCTGGATCTTATTTATACGAAGATTGCAATTCAATGTATGGTAAAATATAGTTGGTTTCCTCGAAAAGTAGCTTTTGACAGCACGTTTCATAGCCCATTTTTCTCTTGCTGAGTCGCAAAAAAGACCACGTACATCACCTGGTGACTTCAGAAGGGCCCCAGCCTGCGAAATAGTATAGGCTTTAATGCGATCATATTTTCGACATTTTTCACACATCCGTACAGGTAAATCGACACACAAGGCTTGTAGTTTCTTCATTACGCTACGGGAAGTTTATCCTTGCTGAGTCCAGTTGACATTCCTTGAACAGCCTCTGCATTGCTTCCGTAAACATCCTTGCTTTAATTGCTTTCTTGCACACAGTGTATCATATCTGTTGTCGCTTAGCTAACGCTTCAACCTTGCTTTGGAATCGAGATAACCTTTTTTTTGTTCTGCTTGCTCTTTTCACTCGATCGCTTCTATGTGCTCGTTTTTTGTTGCCTTTTTTCTGCAGCATTTTTCACGTGATGCTTTTCTCTTAATTTGCTTCTCATGCAGGTCCCTGAAATGATTCATCACCATGTATCGAGAGCTCGCCAACGCTCATTGCTGCTTAACAAGCCTTCCACCGCTCATATTATAATTTATTTCACCTATTTTTTGCGTATGTTTAGTTACCTTCTCATGATAACTTTTGTTGGTTATCTTACTGTTTCTAAGGTATTCAAAAAGATCGTCTACCTGTGGGTTATTTTTTTCGCACAGCCTCAGTCCTGGTCTTCCCGGAGTTGTCTGTTTTCAGTGATCTCGGTCGTTGGCTTCTGTTGTTAGCTTACGACTCGTTATTCACATGTGTCTTCGTTAACTTCCTCTTCACTTCAATGCAATGTGGGTTGATCTTGCAAATGGGTCATCAGTAGCGGACGTCCACCTCACACCATGCAGGGAGCTGCGGCCGAGTCCCTGTCTCTTAGCGTGCCTCTCGCGACGTATCTTTCACTTCCTTAAACCTTCGCCAGCCTCTTGTAACTGTGTACATTTCTGATGATATCTAGCTGTTCGATACTATTTAGCCAATTCTCAATATTTGTAGCCATTCTCATGAAAGATATTGCTTATTGTTATTACTCATTATTCGGTAACCTTTTTCTTTGGATTCTGGTATTTTGTTAACGTACCTTGCTTTGTCTATGAAGTTTTTAAAGGCTTAGGCTATCATTGGAAATATTAATTGTTGTAAAAAGTATCAAGTTTGAGCTATAATTTTTATGTACTCAAAATGTATAGCGATCCGAAAATGTTTGGATATTCCTCTGGGCTAAACTAATGTGTTCCTGTGAAAACTAACAAGCAATGCGTGTTCCAGGCGTTTCCCGGAGTGTTGCCATACAAGAGGACCGCTACCGACAAAAGCGGAGTACCCATGTTCCAGCCCGGCAACGCTGCGTACCAACAGGCCTTGATGCAGCAGTTGGGAAATCAGAGCTACGTACCTGTATCATGTGAGTACGGAGGCAGCAGTCAAACTTCCGCTGCTGCGGCTGCCTCAAACGCTCTCCCTGCAGAAAACGTTATTCCTCGTACTTCTAGCGCTTCACCTACTATCACAGATATTACTGATTCTACTTCCAATACGACTACCACCACAACCACATCTACCACTATCACAACCAGCTCTTCCACGGCTTCAAATAACCACAACGCTCTTGTTCCAGTGAACTCCAGCAAGGACAACCTTTGCGCGTCTAGTCAGGCGTCCCCTCTTCCATACCATAGTCACGCTGTAGTCAGTTCGCCTTACAGTAACATGTTCTCGTACCCTGGGTACGCATTGCACGCCAAACCCACCATGAGACCTGCCCTTAGAGCGCCCAGTGTCCTATCGCAAACGATGCCGCCTAATGTCGCCGCTCTGTCGCCCTACGCCTTCACCCAACCTCCCCCTCACCAGACGCTTGGCGTTAGCTACGTCGGAAGCGGCGCCACTCAGGCAGCGAGCGGAGTCATGCCTTTTGTTTCGCAAGCGCCATCTTTGATAAGCGCTGCTGGAATGCCCCACAATGTGGGCTCCAGCTTGTCCAGTATTTCCCCTTATTCGGGCTTCCCTGCTGGGGTTGCCACTGGAACAAGCGCTGTGCAGCCCCCACAGGCTCAGTTTGTGTACCCATCTTTACACTATCCTAGCTATGTTCTGTCCCACAATCCTTCCCCTGCTGTTGCCGCGGCTGCTGCTCTGTCGGGTGCTACTTCTCAGTACAGCCCCTGGACTGCAGCAGCTGCAGCTCAAGCGGCTGCTGCCGCAGCTGCAGCAGCTGCTGCTGCGGGCTCCACTGAGCAGCCTTACAAGAAACTCAAGACTGTCTGAATCCATTGCTAATCAAAAGTAAATGTGCGCGTGTGCTTGTAATCGTGGCTTCGGGCGTTCTGAGCCCCTGATTCGCGAGTGTGTGGTGCTAGTCAAGTCATCCTACTTACGCAGCCACCTTACCCCACAATTTGTACCATGCTCTTCCTCTAGTTTCCCTCCACTTTTTCTAACCTTACTCGGCATCCTTTCTCTTTTCACAACCCTCGCCTGTCTCCGCTGCCCACACAAATCTGTGCTCTAGCAGAGCCAAGGTCCCTGCTTAACTGCCACTGGTCCTAGACTTAACACCAGTAATGATTGTCGTTAAGTTGACGGGGCCTGGAGGAGGCAACTGCTCGCTATGCTCATTTGTTACTGTCGTCATTTAAATTCGTGAACTGACCTCCCTTACTCGCACCAGTTGATGGCGTTTCCACGAGGTATGTTGCATGCCGGCCTTTGCCTTCGTTAGGCCCCGTTAGGAACTGTTATTTTGTTAGCGTTTAGAGTGGATTGGTTTTAGCCTTGAGAGAATATATATCATTAAGTTTTTTGAGTGTCAGTTGTTGTGTAAGGATTGAAGCGCTTCTTTATTATGACTTGATAAATAAAGCTGCTGCATGTTAGTTGGTACACTGCTGCAGATCGTGGCTTCATAGAGGGTTCCTGCTGCTCTTGCCCATTTATTTGGTTGGATCACAGCTGACCGATTTAACTCTACTTCAGCTTGGGTTCTTTGTCTTGCAACGGTTGCTGTTGCTTGCCTTAATTATCTTAAAACTTTTCTGAAAAGCGTTCGCCAACTTTGCTGTGCAAGGCCCGGCCGGGCCTGCTGGTGTATTGCGTAGTCACCGCTTCAGTTGGTGCTCTGACGCCTTCACATTTTGGTGATAGTTTTCTATTGTTATTATTAAGCTGAGGTGTCCCTTGTGATGCATGGAGACTGTAACGTTTTGCCTCTTATTTACTGACGCCATCCAGTCTTTTGTGAGTGCGCCATCTAATGAGAGCGTGAGTCTGGCTTGCTTTTTTCCTTGTATTGCTGCTTCTATTTGCGTGTTTCCCAAGCTTTCTACTTTCGTAAGCTCAATCTTCTTAACTTCGATTTTCTGTAGTCGCAGTATCTCATCTGCTTATCTTTATTTTCATTTTTTGAAACCGTTTTGGATGTTCTTTTTTATTTCTTGGGTCTCTATTTTCTTCAGTTCTGGCTATCCCTCATCAGCTTCAAATTGTTCCTCCGACATTCTTCTCGTTAGAAATCTCTTTCAGAATTCTTTATTTCCGTTGCTTTGTTGAGTTGAGCAGTATCTCGACTCAGTCATATTTCCGATATTTATTTTAGTCTGATAACCCTTCGCCAACTCTAACTTAATCTCATCATTCTGTTAAGAGCGAGTACCATGCGGCAAATGTCTTGGGGGAAAAAAATTTATTTTTCCTGCTTGAAGATAGCTTATCATGGGATTCGCTCACTCGCTCTAGTGAACATAGTTCAGTCGAACGTTGTTGACTTAATATTTCAGCAATCACTTATCTTTGTTGATGCTCTGGGCTGTAGGTGTCTTGTAATTTAAGTACCCTAACTCTATTTAACCCCACTTCTTTTTGTTTGCTGTAATATTTTATTGGCAATTCTGCATAATCTGTGCTCTTACTTCTATTTATAGCTTTTTCCGTTACGTTTCTTTCAAATTCAAAATAATTGATTTATTTCTGAAAATCACTTGGTTATAGAGACTCCAGGGAGTTGGCGGATGAAATTTTTTAGGAATGTTTGTGAAAGGTACTTTCAATAACCTTTCATATATTTTCCTGTCCGCTCCTGAATATTTATTTTGTTTCATGCCCTCTTCATCTATCAGTTGAAGTATTGCTCAGACTGTGAAGTTGATCATTTATCGCATCAACTATGACGTGATTGCTGCTCCTTCATCTATTCTATTCTCTGTGACAGAACTATAAAAGTGTCGGCTGTCTCTTCAGGTGCCTCAGTTTCTTCGTCTCGTCTCTATTACTACTGATATTTCTTCTAATTTTCCTTCGTTATTTTGAGATATCAGGCACGCGACCGAGAGTGCAAGTTGCAGTCTCCATGCAAACGTATGAGCATTCATAGCCGCTCAATTTTTGTAAGAATTTGATATCCATCCTGCTTTTGATGAGCGCCACTCCGGTTTGTCCATTAGTTCAGTACGTACATCGCGAGCTAGTGCTAGTCCCTGGATGCCATGTTGCCCTGCTCGAGCAGTTTAGCGTGAGTGCAATCGAGCAGACAGTCCCAACACAAGGCTTCAATGACTCAGTTAATTGTATCAACATTCTAAGGTCTTATGAAATTTTTTACTGAGCAGTAGGTACTGTAATTTCTGTTTCAACTCGAGTTTGAATGACACGTCTAGGAAAGAATGTCCGCAACTTTTGCCGTTGAATTATTCTTTTGTCGTAGTGTATTTGCCAGTATGCATTTTCCTTTAACATTTATAGTAATATCGTGAATTCAGTATTAACTGAGTATAGAGCGCTTTTGGAAGATACACAGGAATGTATGTAATGCGAAGGTATTTGCTGTGGTCCTGCTGAAGCATCTAAATATTAGCAGCTTTCTACACTGCTGTCGGAACCCGTGCGATCTTCTGGTGCTTGTTCTAGTGTAACTCCCAATTCTAATTGTCCGTACGATTTTCGTGTGGGATTGTCTGTCCATATAATCTTAGAGCTGATTAACCTTGTTCATTATCGTATTATAATTATTATTTTTAGTGTCGAATAACCCTTCTGTTCAGTAGTTCTAGCGTTACGTACCAGTATCAGTAGTATCAAACCATAGTCTGTCGTCAGAAAAAAATGGTAGTTTGGCTCCTTTTCTGTTATTTTACGTACTGAAGGTCATTTCTTTATAAAGTGACGTTCCTCACTTTTCAACTTGCGCCAGCGAATAAATGGTAGTCAGTTTATAAGACTGGTAATCATGCCTAGGGTCTGGTTCTCTTACTGTCACAAGACACACACGTGACACAGAAAGTCAAGCTTTTTTTAACTGGGAATTGACTTGGTGCTGTGCGACACCGTTATTCTGAAATTGTGACACTACGATAAGGACATTTTCTGGAAAAGGTGTAAGATAGCTCTACGTTAGATTCTTCGAAGAACTGATTTCATTCTTCCGAATATTGGTGTTGTCCACTAAGGAATCACAGTTTTTTCAGGCACGATGTCTTCAATGGCGTTAGTAGATGTAAGGAATATCTTCCATGTGTCATGATGTTTATTTTTTTCAATGATTGGTCTGGAAATGTATTGGTTAAAGTATGAACCTGTAAGTATCGACCTACAATAGCAAGATCTCATGCATATAGAGACTGATGCCTTTTTTTACACTTCGATGCTCACTCTGTGAGCGAGATTTGACAGATGATGTGGCCAAACTACCTGTTATATTGCGTATATATTTCTGTGGAGTGGTTAATAGTATATGATAGAATGTTAGTTTACGCTAATAGCCATAAATATAAATAGTCTAAAAATATGCCGTTCTAGATTAGCCTACTGTTCAGAAACTACCGCACAGATGCCGCGTCCTGTTCGTTTTCACGTAATCGATCTTTTAATCTCGGATCATCATGATCAGCCTGTAATAGTTTGGTGGGCCCTGTTCTTACGCCGGGGTGTGCGGAGTCTATTTTACAGTGTAGCGACACTATGCGCCATGTTGGCACTGTGCGTCACGTCGGCACTGTGCGTCACGTCGGCACTGTGCGTCATGTTGGCACTGTGCGTCACGTCGGCACTGTGCGTCATGTTGGCACTGTGCGTCATGTTGGCACTGTGCGTTATGTTGGTACTGTGCGTCATGTCGGCACTGTGCGTTATGTTGGTACTGTGCGTCACGTCGGCACTGTGCGTCATGTTGGCTTTGTGCGTCATGTTGGCTTTGTGCGTCATGTTGGCACTGTATGTTGGCACTGTGCGTCATGTCGTCACTGTGCGTCACGTCGTCACTGTGCGTCATATCGACACATTGCTTGCTGCGTGCTGAATCTTGCCGGTATTCGGTGAGAACTGTAGTCCGGTGTCAGTGATATCCCCGGTACCAAGTGCGGAGCTGATGCTGAAAGCGTCTCCTGTTCCAGTGTCACCAAGTGCTAACTGTGAGCCAGGCACAAGCTACGTAACATCCACAAGCTGTGTATTTTGGCCCTTATTGTAAATCCTGTGGCGTGTGCAACGCTCCCACTGTGTAGTCATTTCAACCGAGCCTCGGGTACCGAGTTCCTAGCACCAACTGACTGGATTCCTGGTACCAAATGAGTGCGTGGTACCAACTGAATCTCGGGAACCAATTGAGTTCCTGGCATCAACCGAGTCTCTGGTACCTCACGAGTTCTCGGCACACAGTTAACACCATCAAGATCTGTAAGAGTGGTCTCACCTGTTCAGAAGTAGCTCTTCACTGTATACTCGCTGTACGTATAGGCGGTTCTAGCTTTGTATTCGATACCAGCTCTTTGTCAACGCTAGCTCTGTACACTGTACTATCCGTACTATTCAAGGGGTCGGTACTAGTCCTGTATTCTGTACCACTAGTGTATTGTGCGCTTGGTACTGGTACATAGCTCGGTCCGGTAGTATTTTTGGTAATTGTACTGCATTCGCTGCTGCAAAGCACCTCGTACCTCACAGCACTGGTTATCGTCACTCTACTTCCCATCCGTGTCACGTTAGGACGAACTTGCGTCGCCCGAACAGCATTGAGTCGCACAAAATAAGCTTCAGGCAGTACGGCGTCGTCCAGATTCGCAGTCATCATCTCTCGTAAACTACCTGTCTTGCAGCTGTGTTCTGTAACACCCGCGTGAGGGTTCTAAAGTATCCTGTTGCTAGCAGTCCTATCATGTATGGGTAAATTCTTAAGTATCTATCAAAATAGTATTGCAACGTCGTTGCAGGTGTATATTTGTATATGTGTGATGTTTAATACTTTGGATCATTCCTTAGTTTTGGTGTATTTTTGCTACTTTTATGTTGCTTACAACCCACCATCCGGCCTATGTAATGCCTTAATGTTGAAGGCTAGAGTCTAATCAGTCGAGATAAGTAATGTCGATTTAATTATGGGTACGTCCTCATTAAAACTTGATCTCAGAATAGCCGTTGCGCTATCGAGAGCCGCTAATAGTCTTGAGTCAAAGTCCCTCGTAACATTAGCCGTTCAGATGAAGTCTTCTTGCGTCTGAAATTCTTGAGCGTGTTTAATTAAATAGAGTCACCGCTCTTGCGGTTTGCTTGCTTGTAACTCGGCGTAGTCACCGAATTTCTCATTCTTGAACCTTAAAAGCTGTACGTTGCGGGCAACCGGCGCCGCGCTGTAGGCAAGCCCGTCCACTTTTCATGCTTATTTTCCGGTGTGAATCTTCTCGTGCGAATTTCATCGATTGTGAACGAACACGCAAAGTTGCTCACGTATAATAGTTATTTCAGCCAAGATTTCAACGATGGCTTCAGAATTTTATGTGTGTCACTCAGAAAACCGTTCCGTAGTTCTTCAATTGGAATCCCGTTTTTATAAACTCGTTTTTTTAGGTTACAATTTTCATTGAACCCCACCCCGTTCTCCTTTCGGTTACGATATCCGATATCTCACTTACTGATTTACAAAAGCTATAATTAGTTCTTTTTTTTATTTTTTATGATTTTTTACCGCATTTTATACGGGATAATACTTTAGTCTCCTCTTTAGGCTATGCAGTCCCGAGCCGAAGCCATGCGAGTGAAGTCGAAGGCTCCTCTTCCTCGCTCGAGTGTGTCGATAGATTTCTTTGCTTCACCACACAAGTGCCTTTCTTTCGTTATGGGATACTTGAACTCACGGTCCCTCCCAGGCTTTTCGTACCGTTGCTCTCACTCCAGTTTGCTTTCCGTATGCTTTCTGACGTGTTCGCTTTCTTTAGATTTAAGGCAGGGTGCGTTGTTGATTATGTATCCCTGTTGGGTTTAGCAGCGACCAAACTTTTGGTGCTTACCTATCTAATTTTGCGCTTGCCTCGGCGTTTGTAGTTTATCATTTAACTCGTTGGCCTCCTTACTTGCAGTTTAATCATCACGTATGATAAAAAAAGTTAAATTCTCTCGAATTTGTCAATGATTTCTGTAAATTTTCGATTTAGTTTTTTGAAATTTGTATTATTTTCTGTTGAAGTTATATGGTTCACATATTGTTCTTGTTCTTTTTTGCTTGTAGGTACATTTTTTGCTTTTAGATAAGGAAATGAAGCCTTTATGATCTGCAAAATATTCGAACGCAGATAGCGTTGAGCCATGTTTAATACTTGCTCTTACAATTATTCTGCCTCTCATTTGTAATTTTTTTGATAATTTCACTATTGAAGGAACGACGTTCGCTCCTGATATCGTGGATTTTTATTTTATTTTTTCGTTCCTTATAAGTGAGGAGTTTACTTTTGTTTCCTACGTAAATAGTATCTTCTATTTTTCGCGTCGTGTTCAAGTTGTACGAATGTACGCTGATTGATTTTGCCTCACCTCATTGTGTTGAGTCACAGGTTTGTACGGCCTCGAGATTTTCAGAGCTTCGTATCATAACCTGTTTTGCCTTCGACGCCAGCTTGTGTTCCGCGAATTCAGTATGATTACTGAATATTGTTTCTGTAAATTTTCGTTCAAGGACTTTATTTTTTAGCGACTATCAGATGATGTCTTACTCTGATTGACTGACTCAATATCTTTGTTTTTTACATGGTACTTGCTTTGTTTAATTTAATTTAATTTTCTTGGTGGAATTCTGTTTCAGTGTATGCTTGCCCCGTCATAAAGTTGGCTGTCATTAATTTTTTTGGCTATTCAAGGTGACTCTTGTGCTTTTAGTGAGAATTTTTACATGTCGTGTATTATTGGCTATGTCTTTCAGATCAACTTATTTCATAGTTTTTAATCAATTAACGACTTGAGATAATTCACGTTCTGAGATGATACTATGAAACTTATTTTCAGCTGGTGGCGGAGTCTCGCATCTTGAAATGGCTTGGCTACATTTTTAAATATGGGTCAGTTGTATTGAAAAAAGCTCTTTATGAAAATGAAGAAAAATGTGATTCGTTCCTGCCTTTACTGTTGATCACAACTGGCATGTTCAAGATCTTAGTGATGTTTAGATCAGTTTCGAATATTTGACTCGTATAGTGCCTGAGTTAGTGGAGGAACATCGCTCTTTTATATTCTACATTGTGCCAATATTCTGTCCTGCTTAAAGCCGATAATATTCCGTCGATATCGCTGGGTTGGTGTTACATATTCATCAACATTGATCTGGCTTCTTATGTGAATCACATTGACAAGTGCTTATCGATAATATATCTACTATTTTCTCGCGAGTGTTTAACACTTTCGCCTATTAAGTCTGGTCTTCAGAATTCAGCAAATATGAAGATGTAATCCTTCACATTTAAAGAATCTTCACATTTCTGTGCTAATTGCTGCTGGGTTCCTTTTGGTGTCAACGTGTTCAAATAAATGCCGAATGAGCTGTGTGTGTGTAATGTTACTGCAGTAAGAATGGAAAGCTTTACAAGATTTGAGTTGGAAGCTTTTTAAAGGCCTTGCTTGTGGGTCATCTCAGTACTGCTTGTCTCTGGTATTCCGTGTCAAACTGCTCTGCCTCGAGACTGTAACATTAAGTTTAAGCCATCTGTCGATGCCATCCGCAAGTGAAGACTTCTTTAGTAAGCGCTTTGTATTATATAAACTCCTGCCTCTATTAGGAAAATTCACAGCCCTGCTGTATACACTTCTGTTGTATTCTTTGTTGTTTGAAAAGTTTAAACTATTGGTAGTGCTAAGCAGGAACGGTGCGATGTGTGTTAGGATGCGCTTAACTGCTTTCTTGTGTCAGGAGTAGCACGTAAGATGTGTCTCGGAGCCCCTGTGCTTAGGATGTTCCTGCACCCAGTTTTTGGTGTTCTTTAGGCCCTGCACATAGGCCATTTGTTGCGTTCCTATATTTTATCCATATGTCAGGCTATAGATTTCGCCTGTTCGTTTCTCCTTAGGATTTATTTGCTTAATTATTGTCATTACTACAATGATTGTGGTTATTGCAGTATGGGTACACACGTGCCGTTCCTATTATTATCGCCAATGACGCCGCCTCCTCCTACCATCCAATTCAACTTGCCCTCTTTGTATTAAGGAATATTTTTCAATAATAATAAGTCTGTAGAATGCATGAATATTGTGTTTGATTTGAATGCTTGCCTTCTTGACTCACTACTCTACTGTTACTGTTGCTCCGTTCAGATCCTTCTTGTGTAAGATGATCATGACGAACATATATGGAGAAAACTCGTGGGCTGACGGGACGGTTATTCTCAGTTCAGTGAGCACTCCTACCGTTGAGTGATGACGAGCAATTCTAAAAGTGATTGTGGCACTTGAATGAAAGAAGTTGTCCCAACGATCTTTTAGGATCGACCGTCATTACTGAAGAGTTTGGAGTCCAAAAGACCTGTAGAGCAAATCAGCCCACGCGATTTCTCTGTGCCCTTTGCATACCGCAGCATGAAGCTCTCAAATCCAGGCTCTATACGCTGTCATGCGCCCGCTGCCGCTCTTCTTTACACTCCCATGCCACTGATGTGCTGCTCGTAGTGCGCGGTGTACTACGAGCCACAGCCAAACACCATCACTCGTGACACTCAGTCTACTTACTACACGTTACAGCTGAACAACGTGACACTCAGTCTACTTACTACACGTTACAGCTGAACAATGTGACACTCAGTCTACTTACTACGCGTTACAGCTGAACAACGTAGCACACAGTCTACTAGCTACACGGTACAGCTGAACAACGTAGCACACAGTCTACTAGCTACACGGTACAGCTGACAACGTAGCACACAGTCAGATTACTACTCATTACAGCGTCCCACGCACTAAAAGATGTCATAATAACTGTGCCCCTTTCGGAGGGCTTAACCATACTCGCCTTTGTTCGGAAAAACGTTTTGTGGCCTAGACTTAGGCTTCAACCCTTTGGCTTTAAACGAGTGGGCATTTCCATTCCCTGGATATTGATGTCGCCTGTGCCTGATTTATTTTTTATTTTTCGTATGTGGATTTGAAATATCAGATTCAATAGATCTGTTGTCTGACAAAGGCTTGTTATGATAAAACTTCCCTGTTAGAAATCGGAAATCGATTTCACGTTAGAAATCCTTGACGTGAAATCGGAAGCTAAAAAATTCGAACCCACGTTACTCCTGTACGATCGGGTTAGTCGTCGTGTTACGTAAATGTTATTTTCCTGGGGAAACGTCGGCAACATTAATCTTAAATTTTTGAATGTCATTTCCAACTAATTCAATTCATTTTGTCCCCTGCACCGTAAGACTATGAAATTTCCTTTATCGAGTGGTAAAAAATCATGTCATTTCCTGGCGCGAAATTTCTGCTTCGAAGTGTTGAATCTACTTTTTAAATCTGTTCTATGTATATTGCACACAAACATCACAATCATTTTTACGACATGCTCTGTTTGTTCACAACTCCACGAGTGAAAATGTGATTCAACGCATACATTTTTGGGTACCAAATGCATTAGATCTTTGATTAGCCCCGGTAAGGCTACGATGGGTTACTACTACATGTTCACTTCCCAATGTGACCGAACTATTTTTAGATATAGCTGCTACTTGTCCACTCCAGCACAATAAGGACACTTCCACTCCTAGAATCTACGTTAGTCTGCCACTTCACTCCAGACATGTGGATAACATTTACACCACGATGTCTTGGAACGTTCCTTCATCAATGAACACTGTTACAATCACGTTAACATTATCACGCAATTACATGCCACCGCTATTAATTCTTCAGTTGACATGGTGATACACTCAACTACAATCACTTAAACATCGTCACTTAATTACACGCCACCACTGTAGATTCTTCAGTTGAAAGGATGACTGTGACACGATTACTCTGTAGAGCACACTGCTGATTTGGGTGGCGTTGGTTGAGGTCCTAGGGCGGCATCAAATCTCGTCAGGGTCTTGTCTGGCTTCTCCACTAACCCGCGTCAGTTCTACGCTTATTCCACTCACGCTTCTCTCGTTTGGTTCGAATTTTTATTTTTCCAGTCTCATTGTACATGGTCAATTAAGTTTTCGCAGTTTTTCTGATGCATGATTTTTGCTTTTGTCTCTTGCCTTTGTTGCAGGCAATGGAAAGTTGTTTTGGTCTTCACGACTAATTTTAGTTTTTGGAGTATCGTTAGAATGTTTGGCTTTACGTACAGACGTAGCTCCTACTCATAACTTGTGTATTTTATGCGATTTTTAAACGTAGATAAGAGCTTTCAAAGAACTCACTTTCCTTGACCATTTTTGCTTAACTCATTTACTTTCTTCCTGGCTTTTTACGTACGCTTTTAAATTTTTGGCGCCCAGCTGTCCAGAAAAGGCGCCGTGCAGCGCTCCTCTTCTGCCCTACCTGCTTTCATTCTTGATTTTGAGCACCTTACAAGATCTAATTTTTTTCACAATAATCGACTGTATTGTCTTTGCCATGTTAGTTGGTTAGCTTTGGTGAGCCTTTTTGTTCAACTTTAGTTTAATGACCCTCAAACATTGCATTGCTTTGCTTGCTTATTCCTCTGCTTTGCCTCCTCACGCTTTTTATCTTCTATGTCTACGTTTCGAGATAGTTAACACACTTTAAATAGTGAAAACAACTCGCTATTGATTTGAGGTTAGTGCAGTCCTATTGTTTTCCCCCCTGCTGAGAGTACTTACGCTGTTTTCTATCTCTGCTGCTCATCCTCATCCTCGGATCAGAAATTATTTTTGAGCGTACACGTTTGCTTATTTTTATTGCGTAGTAATCCTGGATAGTTCGCTGTGATCTTGGTTCGTTTCCTGTCGTCTCTTTTGTTCTATGTAATTTCTCTAAAGCTCCTGATACATGCTAAAAACTGATGCCTACTTGTCTACTACCATGTAGGAAGGGAAGTTCATTTTTTTGCCGTAAGTCATCAATTTGCATTCACTGAAAAGTTCTTTATGCTGCTGAAATTCATGATTGGCTAGGAAGCTTATATTGTGGCTGTGTTTCATGGAAGTAACCAATTTATATCTGTTTTAGAGCTATTCAAATAGTCAAGTCCAGTTTCTCTCTGAAACGACTAGATCTCTGAAGAATAAGGAGTCTTCTACCTTCATACTTTGCAATCGTTGGTTGGGGATCAGAATCGGTCAGAAATTTAGGCTCATTTTGCTTTTCTTGCTGGTATTTTCTTTCCAGTTGCCGCGTTTTAGTTACTCATTTGTTCGTATCTTCAATGTTGTGAAATAACCTCATGACATTGCTTTCTCAGCTGTTTGAGCTACGCTGACTCACTCTGTTCTATTACTCGAGGTCGTACTATTCACCTAAAAAGTTTCATTTTTTGAAACTAAAAAGTTCTGTTGTGCTCTCCATATCTTTTTGTTTTGTTTTTCAGTCTATTCGCACATTTCTTATTTCCAGCATATTGTTATTATTCTTGCGTTTGCTTCCTTCGGATTAATTAAGGCTGATATTTCTATTCTTCTTTTGCTTTTTAGAAAAAAATCATCGAATACAGATGCTGATCCACATCTCATGACCAGTTTTCTGTGAGCTAAAGCTAGATGTTAATGTAATATGAAACGCAAGCCGTAGCTAACCGCAGTTTCGTTTCTTATCAATAGAAACGCATAATGAAAATTAGTGATGGTCTACCCAACTTTTCTATTTTCTCATTACGGTACTAAAAACTTGCATTCGAGTATACCGGTTTGATATTCACTTCAAAAAAATATTAGGCTTCAAAATGACCGACTTCCGCTCCCATATTGTCACTATCATCGTCTTTGTGTTAGTATAGACCACCTCGAAACCTCCTTGTTGAAGATTCTATTACGAGAGAAACTGCCATTCACGATGGAGTTCATCCGTCATTATATTCAAATTGATCTTTCAATTAGCTATGTTGAAAGTGATTACACGCTGTCGCCGTTGAAACATCCTTGTCGACGTGTTTATTGATCTTCGGAATGGCCACGGACTTCCAACTGCTATAGTTGGCCTCGCCGCCTCACACTCTCGCCCTCGCTACCTTCTACCTCTCCTCCCTCCGCCTCTGCCCTCTTTCTCCTCCGAGCCGAGTGGTGTTAGTCCATTGTTTTCCGAGGACCGCACGGCTGCTCAGCTTTGACGCGCCCTCCTCTGACACTTTGGGATTAGTTCCAGATTAGTTCTGGATCATGCACTCTTTTTCCAATTTAAAAATAAAATCCTTGCTGAAAGGGAAGCACTCGCGCACTCGTGCTATACTCAACTATCCATGGGTATGGAGTGATGATGCAATTTTAATGAACAGTTAATTGGATAGATGGAAAGAACTGACGGCACGTAAAAGATACAGTGCGAAAGCCTTTTCTGTCTCATCTGTCTTATGCCTATCTTGCCTTTGCTCACCATTTTATCTTGCACTTTTTATAGTTTTCTAACCTATTTATATCAGCCTTTGTGAGTGCTCAATTTTTATATTGATTGCTTGCTCGCCTTTTCGGTCAAGAATTGTCCAAAAATTCATGAATAGCAAGTGTACTTCTGAAGAAATACACAACTCGTGAACATAGTGCTATTTAGCCTTTACTTTCATATCTGATGGTTAGTGTCGTATTTTCAGTGGTCCGAGTTTTCTTCCGAGGTATCCTTACGGCAAAGTAATCTAGTTTTTTTTATTGTGTGTTCATCTAAATTGTGGTCTTTAATAGTTTGAAAAGCCCGTCTCATTGCCAAGCTCTTGCACATCACCTCTCGATTCACCTACAAGATTTTAGTCCAGCCCTTGTCAAGAATGCTGGAAACTTCTGGGAACTTGTGGTTGCCGTGTTCTTTTGTTGCTGAAATTGGAGTCCGTTAATGAGCCTTCGTTTATAAGATGTCTGCAATTAGGGCCCTTGGCAAGGGCTGCGAGCCCGACCTCTGTTTCAAGTTACACGGCTCACCACTTAGCGCTCTCCGTGTTTTGTGTCGCAGGTCAAATTGGAGCACGGCTTTTTACTCAAGTAACTTCTTAGCTCGCTTGTCCTCTTGGGCTTTTTGTCCTCATCCACCCGACTGGACATGCTACTCTACTCATCGAGTCGGCGACAAGGTCTTCAAGTTTTGGAAGATCTTTCTGTATCCTCGCGTTTCTAGATTTCGTTGCCTCGTCTGTTCTGTGTCTCTGGAATCAGAAAAGAATTCTTGTATTGGTATCCATCGTTTAAAACTGAATCTCTCGTCTATTCTGCTGAGGGATATCCGTTTCAGTTTGACGGACGAGTGTATTATAGACTTGGAGCTGCTATTTTATGAAAAATTCGGTTCTATGAGTTGCTTTCGCATTCATTGTTGGTCACCTACCATGTTGATTTGTCAGTCGTGTATTTGGTTGTCGATAGTTCCTAAGAATGGCTTAGTTTTGGCACAGGTTGCTGTTTTGGTCGAGATTGTTTCAGAGGAAAACACAGACACAACACATTTTCCTTAGGATACGAGGAAAGGCAGCGGGCTGGTATCAAAGACTTGGAGAACAGTGAAACGTACAAATTAGTTCAAAAAGGAAACTGAACGATCAAGTGAACTCGTCACAAATTTTTGCGGCGGCAGTATTAATGAATCGAGTTTCTTATTGGTCGCATATCTGTCACAAAAAAATGTGGAAAAGATTGTTGAGGATTCCTATTCTTCTGTCAAGTATTAACGTCAATATTATTTCGGTGGCAGAAACATAGTAGGATTGCATTGAGCATATTAGCCATTCCTAAAAGAATAGCAAATTAAAGCGTGCGATGAAATTGATACACGAAAATTTTTAAACTTTTGGTACAGCTGATATTTTTTTACACACCTCTGCGAAGAACGTGGTAAAGAAACACACGCAAGTAAAAGACAAGCATGGCGGTATATTTAAAGAAATCCGATGAGATTAATCAAGTTTGCCTAGTACTGAAATCATTTAAAGAGAAGAAAGTCATCTCGAAGTGCAGATGTCGAGTGCAACTGTGAGAGGACTTCGTCCAATCGATATCTGTCAGCGAAATTTGCCGACCTATCTGCACCTCGACATCCGAGATATTGCCTGGTGGTCCACCGAGAGCCGAAGTCTCAGCTCTCCCTTCACAATACCGATACATTTTTCATGACAAAACCATTGCTCCTTCCTAGATTTAGTTTTGTCGGAGGTATCCCTGCCGTAGTATAGAGAGAGGGAGGGAGAGCTACGTAGTCTGCCCAGCTATGGTGGAGAAGTCTTTTTGCTTGCTTGGACACCACGCATTCGAGGTAAGGCGTCAGCAGCCTAAGGCCTCTCCCCTGGGTAGCTTCCACGTCAGATTTTCCATATCTAATCATGCTTCATTTCATTTTGAAAGCCAAGCTGAATTTAATATCCAAAAGAATGTTTCAAGCTTCCTGGGAGTGGGAGAAATATTGGAGCATTTGCCTTAGAAATCTTCTATCGGAATTTCATCCAAGTTTGCTTTCCATTTTCATTCTTCGAAGCAAACTCATGAAACTGACCAGATTTATGTTTAATAGAAAGCTGGAAAGGTTCAAGTGGGAAAGTTTCACCTTGAAATTCTTGATAGTCAAAAGTTCAAAGTTAATAATGCTTCAGAAGTGAAATGAACAACAGCTTTCAATTTCTGGCATTGAGACTCATTTAAAACCAAGAGAAGCCATTTAATATCAACCTTGCCATTGTAATATTTATTATTAATTTTTTTCATTTCCTGAGGTTTTCCTTTTTGCACTGCTTTGTCAGTTTTTATTTTCACTGCAATAAATGATTTTCAGCTCTGGGAGCAAAAAAAACCTCATCATTCCTGACGGCCTAATGTGAAAAAAGACCAGTTAAATCCTACCCACAGTTTCAATTTATTTGCTTATCCTAGTGTTCCCATCACTTCTTATTGGCTTGTTCTTAGATATTTTTTCATCTTGGGGTTCTTCTTCAGATGCTCCTGAAGTTATACCAGTTGTTCTGATGCCTTTGTGTTTTAAGCTTGTATGTTCGCGACGTTCAGCCATGGAAAAATAAAAACTTTAAACTTTGCCTTGATCCCTAGAAGTAAATCAAGTATAATTCTATATTCGTTTTCCAGTTCAGCTTTATTCGTAATGGTTTCTTCAGTGCAGTTAAGCACGTTTTGTTGAGTACCCAGGCTCAAGTGACTAACATTTTTTGGTTCATTTTACCTGGCTCTTCTTATCTACACTTTGGGATCAACTACAGTACAGGAAAGGGGGCCTTGTTGCTCTGCTATACCTTTGGTGACGTTAAATGAACTGGTATCTGCTGTTCCCAATTACGTTTACATTATCTTCGTGTTCAATGCTTGAGATTCCCCCAATCAATAGCTTTTCATTCAATTTGATTCGATCCAAGCTAGTAGCTTTGCTTCAGGAGTTAGTGAGCTCTTTTCCCAACGCCCCCCATTCATATATCAGTTTGATTGCAACAAGTGTCTTTTGCTTTTGAAATTTAATTTTGTTTTCATGCTAGAGACACCGTACTCCCTAGATTAATTTGATACTTTCCCCTCTAACCGGTGTTACTTTTCGTTTTAATTAGTTGAAGCCCCTGCTAAAAATTGTAAAGTTTTGATCGGTTGTCTTGACACTCAAGCTCCACAACCTCAGAGTAACAGGGAGTTAATCTGAGGTTTTCTCGTCTCGCTGTGAAGTTCCATCATTTGGACTATGCTGTCTCTTAAAATTACATTCTCGTAATATCTGCCACACAAAATGGCTGACAAATATGCCATTACGAAACTGGCAATACTATTGGAAAACATGTGGCTGTGATGCTTCACTGCGTGACGAGATCCCTTTATAGCTCTACATAGTACACAGATTTATAGAAGTGTGCATCATAATCCTGCTGTTGCGTGCATGACAAGGCCACTGCTGCTGGTGTGGTGTTGGTGCTATAGCTGTTCATACTGCTGCTGCTGCTGCTGCTTCTACTGCTGCCCCTGCTGCCGCTGTGTCCCGTTCTGTGGATGGTTGCATGACAGTAGGTGCCTACCGTCTACCTAACCGCACGTGAGTATCCGTAGACTAATATTTCAACATTCTGTGTGACATTCGTGCCTGTTTGGAATCTTCATTGATGGGATTTGTTTCATTTGGCTCACTGTATGACGCATTATGTTTCCTTCATGCTGTCTATTATCATCAGCGTTCAGTAACTGTTGCTACTCCTACTTTTTTAACCACGAAATGCTGAGGGTGGAAAATGGAAGAGTGTCTACCGAATGCACTGCTGATCTTATCGTAGAATTTGGATTCCTTGGAACACGCTCTTCTAATGATCTTTAATTAACCCGTAGAGTTTATGATAGTATCACTGCTATTCTCTAGTAATTTGTGTGCTGTATATTTTTTTGCCATGATTGAATTCTCTTAGGTTTTATTGTGTATCTGCTTAGCTAAAATAGTAAGCTTTTCCTGACCCATGATTAATTTCTTACCAAATGGTTATTTTAAGAATTTTTTGCAAGCTGTGAACACTAAGTTAATAAGTTTTACTAGCTTCATTTTTTGCAGTACTTTCAGTCCAAGATCTGGGAACGTGGCCTGTTAAATACCTGCTTTAATCATCGTCTTGCCTGATCGACGTGTTTCTGTCTCACTCTTTTTTCTTTGTGGTCTGTTTAATATTCTCATCTTTTCGTTATAGTTGTCGTCCCACTAAAAATGTAAGTTTCTTGTTGGTAGCAAATCATACTTTGACAGACTAAAGCATGTTCAGTATTTGCGTGTTTTATTCAAACCAATGAGATACATGTGTGTTGAAAACGGTCAGTTTATTTTGATTAGCAAACATTCTTTACATTTAATTTACTGAATTATCTCATCAATGTCTTCCTGTTTCATATTCCAACGTTCCCAACTCAATTAACTTTATGCGTTTTTTAATCAGAACTGTATCTCTATAGCATGTAAACCAGGCTAACATTCTTCACCGTCGTTTTCAATTTTCATTCGGCACCACACGCAAATGGTGCCTTGCGTTTCGATCCATTATTTTGCTGGAGGTGGTCCGCCTAGGAGCGGTTGCATGACTGGACTTGCATTGTTATTTATCTGGTGGCCGCGGCAGTGCAGGCGCGCCGTCCTCAGCCTGCACGCCTCTAGCCTCTGCACACGCACCGCGCCACACTGATCTCTTTCTTTATTTCCACATTTTACTTTATTTTCTTTATCATTTCGTTGTCTCTTGGAAATTTTGAGTTCTGTTTTTTTGCTAGTTCGTCTTCCTTTTCTCCCCATTTCGTCGTCTCGCGATGACTTAATCATCTTTTCATTACCATTTCATTTTCATTTTTTCGCCATTTAGTTTTCATTACTTCACCATTTCGTCTTCTTTTCTTTACTATTTCGTCTCATTTTCTTCGTTATTTCGTCATTTCTTTTCCATTTCACAATTGTTTTTTATTTTTTACCCATTTCATCTTCATTTCTTTATTTTATTTCCATGTTTACATCATTTCGTTGTTCACTTTTTTGTGATTTAATTCCTCCTACTCTATCTCGCTATCATCTGATTTGTTCTAACCCTCTGTCGTCGAATTGAAGTTTATTTTCTTATATTCGGAGAGATTGTTGTCCAGGTTCATATATGAAATTGAATGATTTTGAGGGTAAAATATCTATACTAATGAGTTCACTCCAAGTTGTTCCAATTACTTAGTAAATACTTTCGAGGAGGTATCTAGTAGCTTTTATTCTGTCCTTTGTTGCCTATTTCAAAATAAAAACAAATTAATTTGTGAACTTGTCTATTGAGCTACGAAGGCCTCAGTAGAAGTTTCGTGTCAAAGGCTATGTTTGTATGCAATAGTTGTCGATGCTCTGTAATAATGTTTTCTCATACATCATTTCTTAGTTTCGTTGGTTAATTATTTCATTTTTGAATGTCATTTTTCACCATGTCTTAACATTGAAGTATGTCGGTTCATTTCATGTTCCAGCACTAATAATTGCCTCTCTTCTTTTTGACTAATTTTTCCACGCGTTATCTCCTTGTTATCGTCACATGCTATACTTTTGTACTTCTTTCTACCGTGACCGTCGATGTTTGTAATTCTCCTTCGATTTTTTTGTAATTTTAACTCAGTTTTATCAACCATTTTTCAATTATATTCTCGCATAACTTCTCGTTCATGCATATTAAAGTTCACCTCTTTACCATCAGAATCCTGGTGTGCTTTCCACCTCTATAGTAAATGGAAATGGATGCAATAAATGGAATTTCCATTCTTCAATCATGGCTTATCTCATATTCCTCAAAATTTCGACTCACAATATCCAATTTTGAATATTTAACCTTCTCGTTTCGACGCTTCAGCTTTTGAGCAGTCGTCGTTGCCCCGTGATGTCAATGACAACTCAGACTCTGTTGTATACACCGATGAAAACGGACAGGTACGTAGCTAGGTACTGTGACTTGCGTAGTGCGAAACCCAAACTATCACGTAGCCTTTGGCTAGTGTCGTATTGAACCTGAGCAAGTTAAAAGCTCGTTGACTTGATACAGGTCCCTTCAACTGCGTAGTTTGAACTCAACGATAGCTTAATTTAAGGATGCCCATTCCTTTTTGGAAAATAGTTGGGATCTATTTATTATTTCGCCATACGTTAGTGTCGGCAGTAGATTGTACGGCCTTTGTGTCGTTCGTGCTTGTTGAAATCTTCGCCGAATCCTGTAGCAGTTCTTCAGGTAGAAAATCCTGTTTCAAGTTTCCTGTAACTGTTACTTAAACACCGAAGATGTTTTTCTCTTGAATCATTTCCTTTATTTTCCCATTAGATTTATTGGTACTAAGGGAGTCTCCAGTGCCTCTATTTTCTTTTATTCGACATTACGTCAGAGTCGTTTTGTCGTTGGCGTTAAACCTCTTTGCTCATCAACTGGAAAATTGACTTGATTGCTCGTTGCCCAGGATGGTCTCCAAGGAGCAAGTTCTCGGTGCACTCAAGAGTTGAATTTCGAGGATTTTGGTGCTATTCTTCTAGATTTCGTCGAGTGGGATGACTTTCCTTTGATACCTTTAGTACATTTCAGCAGTCTTTGTTGTCCTACCCTCAGTTGTTTGGACTTGAGATGGCTAATGGTAGGGCATCATCAAAAAATTAACCCTGCTGTGTGCAGCGAATCTCTATGTGTTACACTGGCCGCGGCACTCATTAACCTTAATTTGGATCCAGAAACTGCTTGCCTGTTACTCCGTTATTCCTCTGTTATGGCGGCGCTGGCCAAGCTGAAGTGATCTCCGCATAGTGAAGGCTGTTCTTTGGAGAGGCAGTAAACAGCGCGAGATTCGTGTCAGTATCGGCCTTCATTGTAGTTCTTGTTTGTGAGCAAAACGAGCTTTCTCTAGAGACGCGACTCTTTAACTGGGGCATCCGTAAACATTGTTGTAGGATTTACATGAACACTGACGACTCTGCCCGTATAAGAATGTAGATAACACATATAAAACAGCCCTAAATTTTTACAGTAGATATTTCATAACTCTTTAATATACGGATCCGTATATTTTTAAACCCATCTAGAGTATGGGGGTGGATGAGTAGTCGTAGGAGCAGCAACAGGAGCTCACCAGGGCTGCTGTTAATCGGAAAAAGTTGACTAAATTAAAAAAACATTATGATAGCTCTCTGCTCCATTCGATTATCTGTTTTTTCTTCCTCGTGACTTTCCAGAAGAAAGATTTGTATCTGTATTTATGGTCTGTCTTCGACTGAGCTTACAAATTTTAGAAAAAGTAGGTGCCCATTTCTGTTTTCCAGATTTTTATTTGTTGGTTCTGGTGATCTTAGATTTGGTATGTTAAGAGAAGTGAAGCACTTTCTCAACACGAAGTTCCTGTATTGCTCGATATTTCACTGGGAGAAAACTCAGCATTAGAAGTATGTATTTCTTTCATGAATGCACGAATACATCCATGTAATTTTACGCCCTCATAATTCGATAAGGCGTCTGTTCGCGTGTGAAGACGCCGCCGTAACATTCTTTATCGAACACCTTCGGAGTCGATCCATGTATCGATGTGGAATGCAATAGAACGAGCATACCGTCAAGTTATTATGATGAAGCCACGCTGACTGCAGGTACATTGGAAATTTTCCAGCGCGAGCAGTGGCTGCTCATCGAGGGAAGTTCTCGAATCGTAACTTGAGTGCGAGGCTGTTAGCGAAGTTGTCGCATGTTCTGTGACTTGACAAGGTAAGTTGACAAGTCCTTCGTGTTCTGAGGGTGCTGGCTTCTCTTGCCCTTGTGTGTTCAAGACTCTCCATGAAGGGATTATATAGAATAATTATACGACGGAGCGTGCCATTTTGTTTTCCGTTTGTGTCATTGATGGAGTCTCATACGTCCAAGTTGATATTGTTTCCGGTCGTTTGTTTTATTCTTTCGTAACTTTATTGAATATAGAATTCACGCTTAATTTTCATTTCCGAGATCATAACGGATTGTGTTATCGAGTCTCCAATTAATGATGCATTTTCGAATCAGGCTCTGCCGTATGTCGGAGTTTATAAACCTGTTAGGGTACGATGTGGAGGTGCCGTTTCGTCTGGCGACTTTTTTTGTAGAATTTACCTGAAGCTGTGTTCTGTAAGATGGGACATGACTGTTGATTTTCTGCCCTGGTCCATAAGTGGAATTGTCCAGCAGCCTCATAGGAGCGGCAGGGCTGTTTGGTGAGAGGCGTGGTCCCAGCGCCGACCCCGCGCCTCTACCGTCGCCTCCGTTGCTTGTGTTGTCGGGCGTTGTTCTCTGTAGCGTCCATTAACGAGAGTAAACTAATTAGCAAATTAGTTTTGGCTGACCACAAAGATGCACTCTTCCCTCACTAAAGAATGCTCTCCTCTCCCATAATTGCGTTGCTCAAATTCACCCTCGGTCATTAGTGTGAACATTTTGGTTGGGAACGGCCAAGGAAGGTTATTTAGCGACGCAGCTGCGCTGTAATGCATCTCACGACTCGAAAAGAAACAAAAATTTCGCTCTGAAATGCTTAATGAGATCTTGTGAACAGAACCTGGGGAAAATCCGCATCATTTCAAGCATTCAAAAAAATTCTTAGTGTTCTTAATTTTTCACAAATACGTTTGTAGTCTCAATTATGCTCCTTCTTATCGAAGTACAATACGGAAACCGTCTGTGAGAATTTTCGAAATTTTTTGCTCGTCGTTAATTATAATCAAATAATAGATAAAAACTTACGGAAGTTATGCACTGAATAGGCTTCACTTTACGTATAATAAATCAATGGGAAATACGTAGCGTGCCGAGATGTTTTCTCATTTCTTGCGGATGCTTTCATTTTTCTTCTAGTATTCCGTAAAATGAATTTGCAGGTGCCAAGAAAGGTCGAACAATTTCTTATTGTTGCCTAAGTACGTATATTTACTTCATCTTGAGAGATAAGCTCATCAATGCTTAAGGAATCGCTTTTTAATGATCAAACCTTCTCTGAAGTTCCCTACAGTTTGACACACGTAGTTTAGGAGTCGGTGGTTTTCGATACTTATCAAAGTATAGAATTTCTATAAAATAATTTTTACCATCTCTGTTCGGACTGCTTTTCGTTGTACCCTCGAAAATTCGAGCAATTCATTACTATTTGTTCCGAGGTTGTTCAATTTTTGTCGTCTAGGTATGAATAACTACCTGAAGCGGCTTCCTTGAATGATGGCTTCTTGTCGTTGAAAAGAAAATACCTAAAACTGTTCCATGCTATCGTAACAATGCTTCTCGCGTCACTTACCTAGTGCTTAGTACAGTGCTGTGCCATTGAAGATAACGATTTAGCCTCTTTATTATATTCTATTATCTTCCAAGGTTCCATCATTTTTGCGGCAGTCGCGCCAAACCGCACCACCGCCGCTGTAGCGTCTAAGTTCATTAGGAGAAGCGGCGCTCCATGATTAATCTCGTGGACGGGCTCTGCAGACGCCAATTAAGCACTTCACTAATTTTCCTGGACCATTTCCTTCTTGGCAATCAGCCGTATATTGGGACGCCATTTGTCTTATCATCTCTCTTGTCGAACTCCCGACGTCTTTTCATCCTCCTCCGCTCCCTCCCTCCTCCGTCAGCGAAAGAGGGGCTGATACCCTACTTAATGGCTCATGTGTGTGTATTTTTTATGCCACTATTGTTTAGGTTAGGTTGTCTTGGCTCTTTCAAGAATTTCCGGTGTCCGGACGACATTGTTCTGATTGTACTCTTCGGATTTTGCATTTTTCTGCATTTCATTTCTTTCTTTTTCTATTACTTTGATCTTGAATGTTTTACCTCCCTTCGTTAAAATCAAAATCCTCAAAATTATAAGAGTATTCTGGATTTCTAAATATCTTTCATCGGTTATCTTCTCGCCATTACTAATTTCTCAGGTTTTTCTGTATCATTTACTAGCCTTCTTCCTCCATACATTCCTCCTAAGCTCGCAATGTTCAGTTTGAGAGGAGTAACGCCATTATCGTTTCGATTTGTTATTAATTGTCTTCGTCGGCGAGTTAATTGGATAGACCGAAAGCTAGCAAACCCGAGGGGCTACGGAGACGACGCCCTCGTCGGTCTCAAGTTCCGCGAGACTCGTCATGCAGCATTAAAGAGTGACGAACGCTCCTGTGTAGCAATAAAGAGTGAAGAACGTTGCTATGCAGCAATAAAGAGGGAAGAACGTTGCTATGCAGCAATAAAGAGTGAAAACCTTTGCTATGCAGCAATGAAGAGTGAAAACCGTTGCTGTGCAGCAATAAAGAGTGAAAAAACGTTGCTATGCAGCAATAAAAAGCGAAAAACATTGCTATGCAGCAATAAAGAGGGAAAAACGTTGCCATGCAGCAATAAAGAATGAAGAACGTTGCCACGCAGCAATAAAGAGTGAAGAACGTTGCCACGCAGCAATAAAGAGTGAATAACGTTGCCACGCAACAATAAAAAGTGAACATTGCTATGGAGCAATACAGAGTGACGAACGTTGCCACGCAGCAATGAAGTATCGAAAACATAACTATGGAGTAAAAAACACGAAAGCCGTCACTATCCAACAATGAAAAATAAAGAATGTCACAAATGTGGCAATGGGGAGAGAAAAAACATCACCGTGTAACATAGAAGATGGAAAAGCAGAGTAGTAAAACAGAAAACTTCAACATAACAGAAATGAAGGTGGAAGAATTTTACCGAACAACATTGAATACGAAAGAGTGAAGAATTTTATCGATTAACGAAGAAAAGAGAAGCCATGAATTTTACCTAACAATATTGAAGAAAGAAAAGTGAAGAACTTAATCAAACGGTAATGGAGAAAGAAAATTGAACTTTTTCAAACAGTGATGGAGAAAGAAGAATAGAGAACTAAACAGCACTGAAAAAAGAAGAGCGTCGTCGCCTTGGTACAATGAAGGCAGGGCTGTGTCACCATAATACAATGAGTAACCAACGGATCTGGAATCCTTTTGTCTCCTTACCTACGCTGTGCTACGTCATCTCCTTTCTTCGAATTCAGGAGGGGCGGTTTTGCTATGTCAGCGCCATGAGCGTTTCCTGAGCTACGCATTGATTTGAGACCTTTTTTCTTAACTTCATTTGTCTTTGGAGTTTCGACTCGTCTTCTCGATGATTTTCCATGAAATAACTGTTTTGATGCTGTGAAATCAGGTGAAGATAACTATCGGAATGACGAAGAAAGGGAATTTTTAGCATAAATTTTTGCCATTCTTTGTTAGGGCATAAAATGGACACATTTTATTGTAACAAATTCTGGCTCGGGATCATTCCCATTCCTTGCCCTCATTCCGAGTTAGCCGTCTAGTGCTCTGAGAAACAATTTCCTCGAAGCAGAATCTCCCGACACAGTTTGATGGGCCTATGGCTACAGTGAATTCGTCACTTGCAGAGCCGGAATGCACTCCAGATTTGGCGGTGTAATGTCATTGCATGCCTTACATTTCTGGAAGTCGCCATGGTAGGAGAGATCAAGCCAACAAACTGATCCTCCATTACGACCCATTACCTTCCGTAACGCGACTCTATCGCCTCCTCCACGACACCCAATACGCGTAATGTCCTAGAAATGCATTGCAGCTCCCGAGCCCCATTCTAACTCGTCCGCTCTGTTGAGCAGAATCACTGAACTTCGCAACTTGCTTAACCACAATGATTACGCTCTCGAATTGGACGAGGTAATGTCGTTTTCGCAAACGAAGAGGCTACGTGCCGGTGATTTAATTACGTTGATTCATTTGGTGTCCTATGGCTTAGTATTTTGAGCAGTTTTTGCTGGTGAAACTTTGAAATTGATAGTGTATTTGAGAAAATGGTATCACTTTCCTTTGGACGTATGCTGAGGCCTTTTTAGTTTTTTCTTGTGTTTCTGTTGTGTTGCGTGTCCAATGGGAAATAGCAGCATCCGAGATACCAAATAGCTCAGCAATAATCCATAATTGAATTCCGATACTGGATTGATGGTTCTAACAAGAGGTCCTCAGAGGAAAAGGATGTTCGGCGCCGCGCTGCCATGTGGAAGAAACCACTTTAAAGCGACGAGAATAGTTCTTGAGTCCCGTCTCTCGTCTAAATCTTCGTCATCGAGTCGATTCAACGTCTGGCTCGAAACTCGTGTCTTGAGGCACCTGAAATAAAAACAGTCTGAATAATTCTTTGAACTCGTCGTTCCACAGATATTGTTTCCTACATACACTTAATATTGTTCAAAAGTGACATTTAAGTCTAGGAGTAGATTTCTGGGAACCACTCTCCATAACCCCAAATGTTATAGATGTAGAATATTGGTTGTCCTTCTTATCAAAACAATATTGCAGTTACACAGCAACCATTCCTCTTTCCTCGAAACTGCTAGTTATACCATTCGAAATTTTGACATTGTCTTCCATTTTTTGATGTCATAAGTAGCTTTCTAAGTTCTTTCATCGCTTCCGAACGAATGATAGGTTATTTAATTTCTGATCAACTGATTTTTATTCATTAATACTGTATCTCTATTGGTAATTGAATCTCTAAACTAAAGTGTGATATCTGTGAACTTCAATCTCTCTCAAGGTTTTAGTTTTTCCGCTTGACCTGAAATGTTTCTTATCGTCTCTTCTTTCTAAATTCATTAAAATAGGCTTGGTTTTGGGACGCGCTCCATTGCATGTGGGCAATGGCATTTTCACTAACATCTATTTATAAAGCATCACCATTCGCAAGTTCTATTTGAGATTACCTAAAGCATGAAGCTTTTCATGATTGTGATTGAAACGTGTCTTTTTGACATTATCTTGTGTGTTAAGTCTTCCTTTAATTGAAGTGTGCTTTCATCTATTTGTAATGAGTGGCATTTACTATGCTGTTATTCTTCACGGCTTACCTATGAAAGGTCTGTGTTCCGTTTTACTTTTTCCGTTGAAAGTCCCTTCATAGTACTATCTGTAAACTGATTGCTTATGTGACTGTTTTCCTTCGTCATCAATGTTTCTTTCGCACGTGGTTGATGTCGCTGTCATATTGTGTGTTTGTGGGTCTCAATTATTCGCTGTATAGTATAATTCTTGATTCTTTTTGTTACAAAATAAAAATTACATGCAGTCATCTCTTGTAACTGTAGCGCTTTTGTTGTGGCAACAGTAATGGCTTTTCACTGAATGGCTTGTGCCCCGTATGCTTCATTCTCAAAATTATTTCGGTTTTAGACTAAGCCTTCGCACGGGGGAAGTCCTTGCCAAATGGGTTCATAAGTTCAGCATGCATGAATAAATATATCCAATTTAGTAGGCCTAATAACCCCGAAACGATTGTTTTGCCCTGGACTCTGTGGCTGGTACTTTGTTCTAAAGAAATGATCTGTTCACAGTTGCTGGACACCCTGCCGGTATGCCGCGGTTTTAGGTCGAGCGGACACTGCGGGAGGGCTGCGTGCAAATACCTGCATTTCTTGGAAGGTGAGTTCGCCGATAGGCTTCGGTTTCATTTTCGTAACCCCACTCGAAGTGAGCGTGAGGTGCTCGGAGAGCAGTTGTCCAGGGGAAAATCTCTCGTATATAATTCGGAAAGTATTCGATTTGGCTGATTTGAACATCAACTTGTCATCGGACCCTAGTTGGAATGAAGTACTTCATTGACAGAACTATGATAATGCACATGATCTATAGAACGCTTTAATATAATCTATACTTGCATACATTACCAGCTTGTTGCGTTCGAGATTCCTGGCGCTTCATGCGCCAATTTTTAAACTAATTTTTACTCATGTTACGGATGAAGTTTCTGTTCGCAACTGCTGTAGTAAGTACAACCTGTGCTCCGATTTTAACTAAGAATAAAGAATAATTTATCTTCATTTATATAATTTAATTAATCAAAGCAAGCCCTTTCGCAATAGAGTAAATGCAGGTAGTGATATCTAAAGCACTTGTATTGAATATTTTCTCAAGTATATACAGTTTCGTAAATTTGATTGACTTCCTCAGAAATATCCAAATAAATATTCAGACGTAATAACACCATGTTTCATGCGATGTTACCCACCGGTGGGTCCTTGTATCCCTAGGAAAATAGCGCTGTCGCAGAAAGCGTATTGTACTGCATTACAAGACGTGTAACCCACAGCCTACCAAATTTGATGAAATCGTACACTGAAGCAGAGTTTTTTAACTTTCTTGAAACTGAGTGACTGATGACCTTCATGTATTTTGATTGAGTTACGCTTTTGAAAGATGCTATCTTGTATTGCCGCAGTTATCTTTGCTCTGGGTTATGAAAAGTTATACTCAATCCAGTTTACACGCTCGATTCTTTCTTTCTTGGCATTGTATTACCGCCAAAAACACGTCAAAAGACATGCCAGCGTCTGAAGTGTCCCCCACCTAACTTGTACTGATTTCTGATGCCTCACACGCTCGTTTGTATTCCAGAACACGTAGAAGTGAACGACCTGAGGGTGAGCGTGTGTCGAGACTCTGTGAATGGACGCTGCATGCGTAAGCAATGCAAGTACTATCATCTGCCCGCCGTCGTCTTGCTATCTCAAACAACTCCTCCGTCTCCACCAGACACATCGGTTACTTCTACTTCTTCCTCTAGCGTCAGCAACATGTTTCAATCGCAAGCCCCGTCACATGTGCCGACTTCGTGTTCTTGCATCCGCTGCCTTCATTTCAAGAACATCCACAACGAATGACGCAGTTCTTCTTTTTCCACGAAATCGATCGTCTTCTAATCGTAGGGAGCCTAGTTTCGGCCACAACTTGAATCCTGTTGATTTAAATTCGAAATTCCTTGGTGTTAGTAAGTCACCAATGACAATGAGCTGTCTGAAGATAGTGATCATAAATCTTCGATTAGACCTTTTGGTTACGTCAAGTTTTTGTTTCCGGCTTATCACTCGCCCAATATGGGAACTGACATATTATCTTATGACTACTAAGTTTACGTTCGTCCGTGTTTGTCATGAAATCGAATAAATTATAGTTCCTTTATTCTGTTAATTAGGCGATATTTTGTTTTCGAACTTCCGTGAGTTAATTTCGGTGAAGGTTTTTAGATGCAATTGCCCAAAATTTGGCTTTGTTTTTATTGAGGGATGATATAATCTAGTAAGAAAATTTTCGTAATGTAAAATGCGGGGGAATTACGAGAAATTGCATTCACAGTAGTCGGCGTCCATAAATTGTTAAATATGCATTTGTAAGTTAAATCTGCATCTTTATTTTCTAGAAGTCGTGTTATAACCTAAGTAATTTCGTGGTTGCCATCGACCTTTTGTGGTTGTGTTTTCTGTCTTGTTTTTTTAATTTCCGTGATGGTGATTTGTACCGTAAAAATTGAAGATTTTTCTGGCCGTATGATTGCAAGCTCCGTTGCGCAACAATGCATAATGCTAGTGAGTGGCCTCACCATCACCGAGGTCGCGTGACGAAGTGCGATAGGCTTTTATGGAAATTTTAATTTAATGACTATATAAATTTAGGTGTTACGGATGCTACCACTCAATCCTTAATTTTGACATCACTATAAGAAGTGTGGCAACTCGTGGCGCAAAATAACACATATTTCCCTATTTTTTCGCCGCAGATGTTATCATTTTCTGATCAGTAAGGTGGACGTTAGAATTCATTAGAAATTTTTCCACTTACACCGCGACTGCAATCTTGTACAGGCACTAAGCTCTGCAGGTATAATATCTTCTAGGGCCTTCTAAGTGTCGAACGACATTTCTTGATCTTGTGCGCTTTCTACTGTCATATAAAGAAGGGATCGGTGTGTAGAGAGAGAAAAAGAGAGAGCTACCTCCGTTCACGCCTTCTTCAGAGTGGTTAAGAAATAACCTTTAATTTTCATTGAGGTTACTCAACAGCAATAAGAACTTACTTTTCCATTAAGAGATGTGGTTTTACATCGAGCTTATGTGAATGACCGCTTTGTTTTTAGGCCTTCGTCTCCGTAAGGTAGGAAAGTATTTGATTATGTTTAACTTTTTCAGTTGACCATGACAGAGCTGTTTCAATTCTCAGGCTGTGAGCATTTTCTGGCGAATGAAAACGAGGAAAATTCATTTCGGGAACATAGTTCACTCTGTTGACGTCACTACAACGCTAGAGTACTCTTATTACGATGAGTTCCGCTATTGGTGCTTGTCGGAGACTTGACCAAGAGGAAAGCATCCTCGCTTATCAGAAAGTTTCCGTTAAATTTATGCTTCTGGGATTATCCGTCAGCAGTGTTACACATCGTATTCATAAAAACTGTTTTTGTTGACACACGCCTTTGACTCTGCATAGAGCGGTGCTATACGGCTCCTCAACTTTGGTTTGAGGCCATTTTTTGTCTCGATGCAGTGTTTACAGTGAGGAACCTTGTATCATACTTTGATCTTGTTGGTATTATAATTACCTATGTCTTTTAAGTCTTGAAAGTTTATAAATACATTACTGAAGGAATATCCATGACGATTTTTCCATATGTGATAGCTTGCAACCCTAACAGCGCAGTTCTCGTGCGAAAGAGCTGGAAGTGAACGAGACTAAAACATTTGCAAACCCATTCACTTCACCAACAATTCATTCACTGATGCTTTGGCATGTCAGTCTAGTGGCCATGGATGGTTGTAATGAAATGATCTTAGCGTAACAATCATAATGCTTTAGTTGGAGAGAACGGCGTCATCTTCGGGCACTGGTTAAAATAATCCAACGAGAACAATTCAAAACAATCAATGGCAATATGTTATGCTATACCCCGGGAAAGTTAAGTAATATTTCTCGTTCCTTCTATTATCACTACTTCAGTACCTTATTATAAATACTTTCTTTTAAAATGTACAGTCTTCTTGCTTATCATAAGGATAGTTGAGTATTCTCGAACAAATCATTTTTCCTACTTTTAGAAAACGTGCAAGTGCGGATGTGATTTTTATGATTGAAAAACTCTTTTGAACTCAGTGTTAGTCTCCCGTTAAAATACAAGTAGAGCTCATTTTCTTCGAATATTGAACGCTCGTATTGTTTTGGCTACGCTTCTAAGCCTGGCGACGATGCTGAATCATTGGCGATATGTAAGATAAATTTAGCCCTGCTTCACATTTTCTTCACTTCAAGCCTTCAGTGAACTTTTCAACGCTCCTGGCGCTCCATGTCACATTTGCCCAAATTTAGTGCCTAATCCTCGTGGGGACGAGAATCGCTTTAGTAAAACTGGCCACTGCATTTGCAGGGCTTGGCACCCATGCACCTTTAGTGCGCTGGAAGGGTTTTCGTTTCCTGATCCAGTAAGGAACTTGATGTCAATTTAAAAAATGAAACAGCTAGTTGAATTAATTCTTAGAGTTTCGTCCATTGAACGTCCGAATGCCTCTCATCTAAGTTCTAGAAATTATTGATATTCTTCAAGAGGTGAAAAATTATAGTAAAGGTTAAATAAGTTCATCTGTGTTTTCGAGTACGTCAAACCTCATAATTGTTCGTGAAATACTCGAGGCTAGTTTGCTGCAAGCTAGGTCTGCTAATTAACTTCCAATAAATTTGTGCTTCATGGAAGTTTACGGAATGGTTGTTGACCGTAATTTCCATTTGTCGTTTCTTCCGAACTAATCATGATGCGCTGCCAGCAGTGTCCGCTGGCTGCAGTGAGACGACGCTGGAAAATGTCTACTCGTAGTTACGTCATACCTACAAGTGTTTTTCCTTCTATGGGCGCCAAGGAAGTACTGCAATAAAAAGCTGACGAGAGTTCTAGAGCCAAAGCGTCTGTCTTTCTACGTTTCGCGTGGATGTTCCATTTTTCGATATTTAGCCTCTTTACATCGCTGCCTCTTCAGATTAGTATTATCGACTGGTGTACGAAATGATAAATATGTATAAATATTGCCCAGAAGAAACACTCGACCTGTGAGGCTGAGATGCCCTTGCTAATCTTATGATTAAACGTCTTCAGGCGTTGTGATTCTGCTTGTATCGAATGTGCTTTTTTTCCCGAGTGCGTTTGAGATTTGTTTGATTTGACTTTGCCATATATCTGTCCGCGCTTAGGAGTAGGCGCTTCAATACTCACTCGTCCGCTGTAAGCCGTCTATCGAGTTTGCCTACCTAGCTTTGCTTCGTCCATTTCTGTGAAGAGTTTAGTTGTGAGTAGTGGAGTGGTGCTGCTTCTTGTGAAGCTTACAATATGTATTTTGTGGACGGCGTTTTTGAAGTGCTGAACTGTTCAACGAGTCCTTGGAGTCAGTGAGAGAACAAGACCCCCTTTGCGTTACTACCTTACTTCTTTGTTTTTGTCAATGGACTGCTATCATTCGGAAACTACAAGTTTTTAAGTCCATTGAAATAGTTGTATGCAAAAATAGTTGAAGTGCTTACATTTTCGTGGAACTTTCGAAATTTTAAAATAGTGACATTTAATTTGACTAAAATTTACTCATCGTAGAACTGTTTCAAGTGCACCTGATTATTCACTGACATTTATCGCAATTAAGATTTCGCTTTACCAAGGTCCCTTCTTCCAAGTCTAAATCGAGTTCTCTCACTGACGCTCCGCTTAGTGCACCGTCATCCTGCTGCTGCTACTGCTTACTTCACACACCCGAAGCTGCTATTGTCGTTGCCATGTGCCGCTGCCTATCGCTCGCTCATCAGAATTAATTATTGTATGCTACCAACACTGGTACTGTCCCTACTATTATTGTAACTAATGTTAATGTTTAGTGTCATTCGAGAGCGCGAGTGACACCAGTCTGACCACCTGGCGTCGTTACTGCATTGCTTGTTGTGTCAGAAGCCCCTGCACTTCTTCCGTCCTTCTTTCCCTCTGACTTAACGTGTAAGCACGAGTGTCACCTCTAACTTTCTGCTTAGGTATCATGTAAGCTCCATCATCACCGAACTACACTTTGCTTAGGTGTCATCCCACTTACTGCACACGTACTTAGCGAATTGAATCTTAAATTGAACACAGATTTCATGAGGTTGTCATCGTAGATTACGTATATCACTAACCTAACGGCTTAGAATTCATCTCATTATCTACGTAGAATTCATTTCACTTGTCGCGTAGAATTCATTACACTTTTCGCTTAGCAGTCATCTCGCTTTTCACTTAGAATTCATCTCACCGTTCGCTTAGAATTAATCCCACGTTTCGCTTAGAATTCATCTCACTTGGAGCTTAGAATTAATCCCACGTTTCGCATAGAATTCATCTCACTTGCAGCTTAATTAGCATCACTACCTTCTTAGATTTTTCACGTAAAAGCTAACGTGTAGTTCGTATTAAGATATCATTTAAGCGTATTGTTAAATTTTGCATTTTATGAACCTCTTTCATTTTTGCGTGACTTTGACTCTACGAAAAATACAGTAACAACTTTTTCGTGTTCCCCAGCTTTCAGTTGTCCTAGTGACTGGTTTTCTTTATTTTTTTTCTTTCTGAAATGTTCTACGTTAAAAAAATTGAATGAACAATCGACCGTTTCGCACTGTATGCTCTCATGTAATGCGTTCATAGCACTTTCAAGTAATACGTTCATATGGACACGTGCTGGAGACGTGTTGTCAAGTTTCTCCTTTGTTGTGTGCTACTGATCAAGGAAAGTTTACTCGCTGAATTAATTACGATGAGCTAATGTATTTCAACTCGTTGAATTTAATTCCGATTTTAAACATAATTTCTCACGTATGTGAAAAACGGTGGTGTTCAGAGTTCGCACTCTGAATCTATTATTTACTTTATCCCGCAAGACAGAATAGGGGATTATTTCTGGGGTATGTGCAGTAAATATGTTGCCAACCTCCATTTTATCGTTATATGACCCTATCGGAGACATTATCCCGTTTAAATGCTGATACCAATCGTGTTGGTTTCTTCAGATTTACGGATGCTTAGAATTAGTACGCCATGTAGTGTCGTGTAAACAGTCCAACTTTCATCAAATTAATCCTTTTAGAATGAACTTGCTAAGGTAAATCTCCAACTTCATATAGATTAGCTTTGAATATTCTCTTCTTTCGAGACCTTCTTCGCAAAATTTTACTTCCGTAGTGTAGACAATGGCTGATCACGCCTCGTAGAAGTTACTCTTAGATTCATTCTACCTGTACTTACTGCGCGTAGCATTAACGAAACAGGCTCTCTCATTTCACCTTATCTCCATCTCTTCTCTCATCTTGTAGGGCTCTGTCCACGTTCATTTACAAATAAGTAGCGATGTCCATTGAAACGTTGTGCTGCTTGCCCGGATAAAGTATTCGTCCGCTGTAATGTCCGCTTGCCACGAAAATTAATTTGCCTTGATATTTCTCTACGAGCCTTTGAATACGAAGAAGTATTATTTTTGCAAAGCTGCTAGTATGAATTAGTTGATCTTCAGATGTATTTTTACCGTTCTCTAAACTACGGCAACTGCTGCTCTGTGACTATGCTTACTCAATCTGTCCATGTCCTGCCAACATTACCGTAACTGTTCCTGCGTGCCGCGCGTTTCTTCTTCTGGCTGACTGTTTCGTTGGCCTCCGCCCGCTTCTTCCGTCTTAGCCGTATGGTGACGTGAATTTTATCTATTATGATGGTACTTGTGACGTAATTGTTGATGCTCTTACATATTCTTACGAACGTTGCGTACTATTTTGGTTGTGTATTATTTTTCAGTCAGTTAATTCAGTGTTCGTGTGAGGTTTTGAATTTTGTTCCAAAAATTCTTTTAATCAATCCGTAGTTAGGGTCTGATCTTCATCTAACCTTCAATTCTCGTCACCGTTCCGTGGAATTCATTGTATCTTAAAAGTCCTGAAATTCTAATGCTGTAGTTCTATTCGAACATTGTTTGTAATTCCTGAAATATTTTCCACGGGCTGACGGTTCTTGAGCATCGAATAAATCATGAAGTTGAGAAGAAGAAAATGTAGATTATTACATAAGCCCTACTAACCAGACTTAACTGCTTGCTGCTTAGCATCTCTAGGATTAAGGCTGTTCTTCGCATAAGTATTGAATGCCATTTAATCTCGCAAGGCTTTCCCTTAGCATCTTCAGAAGAGTGGAAAGTTAGGTGTTGCGAGACACCTATGCTGTAGCTTGCTAACGTAATGTAATCTTGCGCCGTAATTTTAACCTTACGTTTTTATCGGGTGTGTGTGTGTGTGTGTATTGGTGTGTTAGTGTTCGTTCACTGGAGAACTGTGTGTTCAACAACTGTTCATGCATTCGCCTCCGCTGCACTGAAATAGCCTACAGACTTTGCATGCCGTCGCTTGATGTTCCTGCCGTCGTTGTCGATGTTCGTCAGCATCTTCGTTGTTTGTACAGCATCCTAGCCTTAGCTTTAGAATCTATAATACCTGCTGATTGGCACTCAACGCTTTATGATGCACTCAGCAGAGATTGCTGAACGTTTTTTTTCCTTTTCGTTCTCTCTTTAAGAAACGGAAGTTCTGCTGGTTGATCCTTTGTCGTCGCAGTGATTCACGGTGCTAGAACGAGCGCGTTATTTTCGTTAATACCTTCAATAATGGATCCCATCATCTTGGTGGAAGTATATTCTTGGTTAAGGCTTTGCTCAAGTGCAATATAGTCTAACGTTCGAAAAATCGGAATCTTTGTAAAAATGAGTCTTTACAGCAGCAGTTTCACTGACTTCATTCGCCACGTTCTCTTCAAGCCCTCTCAGTGTATCTTGGACTTCCTCTGCTGATGAAGTTCCAACATTCTTTCCTTCCTTGATTTTGCGTAACTTATTTTGATGACTTCGAGTTCTACTAATGCCTCTTCTTGAACAGCAACTTTATTTCTATTGGTGCTTTTAAATTTTGGAAGTTTCGTAAGAGAAACTGATCTCAATGTAGAGAAACACATTTCTATTCATATACTTACTGACGTCACTGATTGGAGAGAACGGTATAGCTTCTCATATCTTACTGGGCTCACTTTTGTTGTCCTCCTTCAGTTGAAGCTACCCATCTTCATTGAATGACGATCAGTTTCCAAATTTTCTACTTAACAGTTTCCCTGAGTGTAACTCGCCTCGCACATGACGTCATTGCAGTCGTGTGGTGTTTCATTAATTTCTTAACATTAACTGTAAGATAAGTTGTTACTACTGGAACTACTACCGTACTACTCCTATTATTAGTAATAGTTATATGCGTAATGTTAAAGCTATACTGCACTATGATATATTTTTTGTAATATTTTTACAGAAGTCTCTTGCGTCAAGCTGTTTCTTGAGGTAACACGGACGCTCCTCGGTAACATTCAACGTGTTACTCTCAGTCGTATGTGATTGACGAAATTGAAAATTATCTGGTCCCTGGGTTTGCAATCTCCTGAAATTTGGTGTCATAAGAAACTATAGCACTTTTGATGTAACATCTAAACTGCAAGGCTCCATGAGGAAAACCACTAGGAATCCTGTATACTTTCTTGATTGTACCTAGGGTTAGGAACGCATTGTGCGCTCCTCAAGATTTTGTGATATTTTCTTATCGTTGATTAAGTCGAGCTCTATGTTTTTCTGTAACTATTGACTTTGCTAGGTTAAGAATGTTCTAGATGGTGGCAAGAGTATAAAAAGTGAGGAGACTTTGGAGCTCACATATGTTGAGTAAAGTCATTAATGATAAAGGACCGAAAATGATTTACAACTGCAACTGAAGACTTGGCTTTTCTTTGCTTTGTCTCGAGTTCAAGCCTTAACAACTGCTTAGAATTCAACTGGATAGAACGGAAGGCTATGTAGTCACTTTGCCTGTAACTGAGAGTAACTGTCTTTTGATGACATATTTTCTGTGTGTAAATATTTCATATGGAGCATCTGGTCCCTACGTCTGGGGAGTTGTTTTCTATTGCCGGAGATTCACGACTCGTTAAAAAAATTGCGCTCAGAATGTAGCATCAGAAGCATGTCTCTTCTGAGAAATACCACCATTTCAGAAAATTCGTTGAATTGACGTTTTGTACGTTGTAATAAGCCATCAGCTTGTGAGGGTCATTCAAATTTGAAAATTTTTTTTTTTTCGTATGTACTCGAGGCTTGTAACTATTGATGAGCGTTACTTTTATTGAACTGTTATTGCTGCGAAAACTTCATGTATGAGCTCATTAGAGCTCAGAAACCTCTAGGTAAATCAAATGAATGAAACGAAGAGCATTGCGATCGTGTATAATGAGCCGTCTTGGTACTAAGTCGTGTTGAAAATGGTCACTTTGCAAGGTTGAAGCTGGTGCTTGGAGCTTATGTTTCAGCCGAAGACTTAGGAAGGGGTTTCCTGTTACTGAGTAAACACTTGGATGATCCGCGACGTCAGGGAGTGCACCCACATCATTTGCTCACTGTTGAGCCTCTTAAGTGGACAGCAGTTTTATGAAGCGTCCGTCGCGATAGATAATGCAGTTTCACGTAAGAAATTACCTTTAGGGCGCGTTTTACGATAAGCTAATAAGTCCTCACCATAGGTCATTATCCTAGTTAGCGTGAAATGAGTCGACTGTTCCTCTTTATTAGTATGCCTAATACGTTCTGCAAACATCGTATTGATTTCTAGTAGCTTTTCGAGTCGAGAAAATTCTTTGTTACGTGAGAAATCTCCTCTAATTTCTAGACGTAATGTAGTGTACCAATAATCCCCCGTTAACATTAAATAATTTCAATTTTAGAGTTTTTCACGTAGTATCAAGTGTATTTATCGGTGATGAGTGGTAGAATGTGCCGTTGTGTTTTGGATGGTTTTCTTAGAACCTTTATAATGATTGTTATTGTAATTATTTGTAAGGCAATCATTTGAACGAGACATGATCAAAACATTACGAGTATCATTTCTCTATGGTACCTGTTGTGTTTGTTATCGAACAAATAAATCAACTCATTCGCTGTAGGATTCTTGGTAATTCTTCAATATGATCGATGAACAAATTGTTTCTTTCTGAATACTATATGAATTAGTGCAGATATAAATATATGATTGAAATTTACTTTTTTTGTTTTGATACTCATTTATTTTCGAGCTAGCAACAACAAATTTTGTTGCAGTTTTGGCTTCCAATACAGACAGCGCTGCAACTCGCTTCTAGAAGCTATTCATTCGAAGAATTTTGAGTGACAATCCGATTTACAATCAAATTTCACGGATTTTATATCACTTCACTGCTGACTCAACAACAGTGAACGAAAATTGTACTTGAAACCATTTGTTCATATTCTTCAGTCATGCTTGGAACGTGGCTGTTGACGTTTTCATCTGGTCTTGCCATCTCGAGTACTGGCCTTTATTACATGATCGTTCTGTCGTTCTACTGCTGATCCAGGCACGATCTTACGTAGGTTGTTGTATTTCATGTGTAATGTAGCGTTACGGTCATGTGCCGACGTCTCGATGAAAGCTCATCTACTTAGTACAAGTCATTCGCTGGAGTTTATTTTTGGCCTTAGGTTCTACGTGGCTTCAGAGCATCAAAAAATTTCACTTATGATTTTAAATTTCAATTCGCAAGTGGTATGATGATAGAGCACTGCTTGAGTCATGATGACGAAGTTTATTACTGTATTGCAACATATTCAATTCTTCAGATGGAATGGAATAATTAATGTTTAGGTGATTATAGAGGGATCTTCATTTTTATAAGTTTCGGTTCTGTATATTCCAAGAATCGCTTCAAGTGCTTCTTTGTTAGAATTTATCAAGGAAACTTGGTCAGGTGCTGGCTGTATCGAGCATTTCCAAAGTCATTTTTCAGAATTGAACTTCAGTATTGCAGCGGAATTTTAGTGGATATGTTATCGAAATTGCTTCCGATTTTCTACGGCGAGACGTAACGTGAACCTCGATTGAGTGATGCAGCTGAAAGTTTCAGTGCAATGGGCTCTGACGTGGGAATTGAGACAGAGGCAAGTTTAAGAACCATTGCCTTTCAATAAAACGCACATTTCTCGCCGCGTGGAACGATACATCCAGCACCTCATATTCATTGGTAAATGAGTCTTAGTTTTGGTATCATTGAATTTGGTTTGGCTAATCTGTTGGTTACGAGGTTGATTATACTTTTATGATTATTATTCATATTATAAAATAATACAACGGTATATTTGCCTTGAAATGTGTAAATATCTATATATGTATAGTGTATGAATATAAATTGTTAAAAGTTAATCAAAATATTTGTATTATTAAGGCACTCACTTCTACGGCTCGCGAATCTTGTAGCCTTTGTTACATGAAATGTCGATGGACGAAGGACTCTACTTGCTATTTGCGTTGAAAGTACATTGAGTCGTACTAAAACACGTAAAAAGCCAACTCGAATCACGTTTTTTGCTAACTATCCATGAAATCTTCCTTACGGTTAGTTTTCTCAGTGCCGTATTCGCCGTATGTTCATCATGAGAAGATTTATGGATTAATTATTATTGGTTCAATGTAATTTGTCCTTGAGCTGTGACAAGCACTGGGATATTAATCCTCGGTCCTATGCCCGGCGTTGTGAAGTCATCCTTTTTCACACACGAAAACATGAAGTTCTTCAGTTCGCATATGCTTTCCCGTTCGTTTGATCGGGCTTCGCAGCGACGTGCTCCTGCCTGACTTACCTTCAATTTCAACAACGTTAATTGCTACCCCATTAGCCTACCTCAGTAAACTGAACAGAAATTTCAACGGACGAGTTCTTCATTATATGGTCGAGCCGGAGAAAGAAATACTTCACTTCGCGATTTTCATCTGAAGCTAAAAGGTTTGTGCTGTGAAAGGCATGCCTTAACGGAACATCGGAATTCATTCCTGAGACCGTGGAATGGCTGAGGCTTGAGGATGGGAGAGAAACATGAAATAAAACTGAAGCTTGTTTAAGAAGTTCCCGAATTTACTGGGAGCATAACTCTGGAACAAATAAGAAATATAGCGTAATAATAATTATAATATTAATAAAGCTCAAATAAAAAACTGTCTATGTGAGTTTAATTAACCAAAATTTCAAGAAGTTCAATTGAACAAATCGTTAGTGTTGTATTATGACATTAGTGGACAATTAAAATAAAGAGAAACCAATATCGAATTACATTACATGAATTCATCCAAGCTTATTAAATCTGTACCGAAATTTTCAAGCTGTAAGGTCATTTTCACCATTTTCTCATTCATGAGTTCTTCAAGTACGAAGAGGAAAGTTACTTATTTATATGGAGTAAAACATCTTAGGATTACTCGCCACCTGGTCCAGCCTGTACGATTTCAGACCCTCCATCAAAATAGAAAACATGATTCTGGACAGAGCAAATCAATCGGAAAACTGATAGATCAGTGAAAGATCGCATCAAGTCCGCTAACTCGAGGAAAGGTCCCGGTACATCGGCTCAGAAACTGGAGAACTTCTCCATGAGGTCTTGGCCTCTTCAAGTCAGGGGCGCACGAACACCAAAGTACTTTTTTCGATAGGCTGAAATTTTATATCCTAAGTAGATATTTAAATGGCTACAGTGGGAATGCGCAGAAGTCGCATTATACGAAGAAGAATACAACACACAGAAACACGGAAGAATATTTAGTACGGCTTAAAAATTCAGGAGTAGGAGATCACGTACCCACTTGACTCGTTTGTTTTGAGGGACTACGCCGATCGATGGTTACGTGAAACTACCATGAATTGATCATTTACCTGCACCACTTGCGGAGATGCAATGGCTTCATTTGAAGTGACTCGTCTGCATCAAAAATGACGATGGCATAACCCTGGTGTTGATAGCGTGGAGAATACTTTTTAATGCGTCTTCTGTAGTTTAACGAAAAAATAATTGCGTCACTACATCGGTGATTTGAAATAGAGAATATTTGACTCGATATAAAACCGAGCTGACTCGAGTACGAACGTAACGTTAATTTTAGAAAAGACAACTTTATCAAACTGTCATCGCATCCTCCCGTTCGTAGCTTAAGGTTGTGAAGAGAGGTAGCAACTGGACCCTAAATTTAAAGCGAATAACTTATCAAATTGAACGATGGTTTAAGTTTAACTTCTATTTTTAGGATAAAAAAGTACTCGAGTTTCATAGATGCGTTTTTGTACAAGTGTATGAAACAGATTAATATTTTAGTTGAGATGGTGTGCATGTCTCGGAGATTTGTCTATTGTAGTTTCAGGTTTTAACCTAATTTCTTGGAGGTTAAAAAATGACCAAACTCTATTTTAATTCGTACGTGAGACTGTTGTAAAAATTACGGTTCGCAAAGACTTTGCATGTATGATAAAAATTTAAAAATCGTCATTTTTATCCTTGAATCTCGATTTATGTGCGAACGACGAGTCCAATGAGTAGTTTACAAGCAGATCGATCTGGGACACGGCGAAGATACTAGTAGCTCGACTCGACTGGAATAAATCGGGAGAACTTGTATTTATTTGGACCTGTGTGTTACGTCATCGCAGTCATTCACACGAAACGTCAACAGTTCTTATTCTACTTCTGCTGTTGATATTTACCAATATTTAGCATTAAAATCATGAGAAGGAAAGGTCTCCGCGACTGCTTTCTTGGAATCATGGTTTGCGACAGCGTTTTCGGAATTATGCACATTCTGCTCTGGCGAGCCTGTACTAATAACCACGTAGTGGCGTTTCTGATCTTGTCTCACTGATGCTTCGGTCGATGAATGTGTAGCAGGAATTTTCGATGACGTTCCTTTAATTCTGACAGAAGTTAAGTTTAAGCATTCATCTCAGTGGGCATGTTATCCAAGATACAGTTGAGTGCTCTTTCAAATCCCGCTGCTACTAAAGAGAACGTCCTATATTCCGCATACGCTAGCTCGAGGGGAGAAATTATATGTTTTCAAGAAAAACAGGACTCACAAACTGTGATCTCAGAAATGAAATGTGATTCGCAACACAAAACAAAAGTGTTCATTGATGGAAGCTTTCCCACCATAGCAAGTACTGCAGCACGATCGATCGTGCTCTTTTTAGGCTGCAGGACTGCGCAACGTGTCGCTTCAAGCTGTTCGGATTTCGAAACTAGTGCAGTTCCAGGACGGCAAGGAAATCCAAATGCTTGCAGGGTGGTCTACAAAATAAGTAAACCGAACTCGACCATCGTATCTAATTATATAATTTACCACTTGCATTCTTGACATAGGATATTTTGACTTTTATTGCATACGTAAATTTCGTGTTTGCCAATTGCACTCGCCGGATGCATGCGAGTGGTTGTAATAGATACTGCGGTTACGTTTGGGTACTTCTTGGGAGTCTCGACCATGGTGCCGCTGTAGAGTTTGTGTAATTCGACACAGAGAATCGACCAAGAAGATTACATTGTGTCGGTGACAGTTATACAAACAATCGCTTCTGACATTCAGCGACTGACGAAGTGTGCATTTGAGTATAAATTTCTTAAATTATGAAGGTAAGGGAGACGCTCGTATGAGTACTCGTAGCACATGAGTAAGTCTGGCAATGCTAAACTTGAGTTGCAATTGAACTTTTTATGCCATGTCGGTAGTGAATGATGCAGGCTTTATCAAGTTCTCTACACGTTGAACACTTGAGAACGTTAATTAGAAATGCATAAAATGGGTACACTGAATTCATTGGACGTACATGCCGAACCATTTCAGAACCTGAACGAAAATGAAAACATGATGCTTGATAAAGTATATCAAGTGAAAAACATGTGGATTACTGGAACATCACATCTAGTCCACTGATTCGAGGAAAGACATATGTTCATACCCAGGAATAACGATAAGTCTTCGAAACCGAGCAGTGAAATCTGTAGAAAAATGAGTGACTAACTCCACATATAAGAGAGGGCGCTCGTTTTTGCAACCGAGAAAATGATTTGATCCAACTATGCTGTAACAATATAGCTGCCGTACAAAAATTTGAGGTTTTTAAATGGCATACTGAGCAATACGAGCAACTTCCTGTTCACCGGGCTAGTAAATACATAAATGCCTGTACCGACTAAATAATTAGTCGAGGAGAATATACAGAGCCTGAATTCTTCGTGAAGGCTCGAAGAATCATCTGCTCTAACATGGTATTAGTGTGGCTTGTGCTGCTGCACCGGCGAAAAAGCCTCAAAACCAAGAGAACTGAAAAACCTCTTCTGGAATGATTTATTTCACCCGTGCAGAAGTTATTGCGCTGATCTACCAAGAAGAGACCCATACTGCGCTATCATTTGATTTTGTGCAAACAGCCGCGATTAGACGGTGAGGCAAAATGCAGACGGCAGCTAAATGGATCAGAAATAAATCTGTAAATTGAACTATTGAGAGGAACCAGTCAACAAATTGTCTTGCATAGCCCGGCTATTTCGTTCTTGTATTTGGTAGCTCCTCCTCCAATAATTTCGTAAGAATACAAAGGTGGCGCACGAATAAATGCCATTGAATTAAATTCACTGATACGGTCTATTATTCTTGCGAAAATATTGCATTTGAAATTATTTACACGGGAAAACATAACCTGAATCTCTAACCGGAAAATTCACACAAGCTTAATTCTCAAGAACCGGTCACTGAATTTAAGATCTGGCATTCAAGATCAGCAAAGTTCACGTAGCATTGCACAAACCTACCAGACAATGAATGCTCTCATGATACGAAGGTTGAAAGAATTAAAGTCTACCTTCTCCATTGTAAATGAAAGTTAAACGCCTTTTAATGCATTCGAATGGTATATGCTTACAGGAATAAGTAGTTGTTGCAAATTTTCGTGCCATTAAATTTATCGGAGCTCATAGTAAAAATCGTAAAGTACGAAACACTTAAATTACAGACGACGGTGCCAAATTAAAAATAATAAAAATCAATAAATAATTTATCACCCGAACAAAATCGTGAAACATTACACATTTACGCTTTCTAAAATAAATTTGGTGCCTATGAGTTCCGATGACGGCGTACGAGTGTTGCCCCTCTTATCACTCTGTTTTAAGGACTACTGGACTGCGGACGTGCGTACTTGGTTTTAGCTGATCTCTTAAATTTTAAGACTTCTTCCGTTGCTCGGGAAATTTTAGTTAAAATCTTCACGGAATTAACGTACTTCGAAGTCTTATATCCTCGCGTAGGGCATTTAGAGGCGTTCTCTGAAATGGAGCGTGGCGAGTGGAGCTTTCAGGGACTACAAATTCAAGAGAAAGATGGACAGATTCACGTTGTTCATCCAGTGCTCGACCTGGGGAGCAGGAATGTGGCCGGTGTCTGGAACTATCCTCGCTATGCCTACTATGACGAGGTCGCGAGTCTTCTATATTTTCTCTCTGACCAAATGTTGAGGGTCCTGGAGTTGAAAGATGAGGTGAAAGTCGTCAAATACGTGCCGTTTGTCAGTAGGTAAGTGCGATATGTGAAATAAGAGGCACCTGAGATATATTTCGGTTACTTTTGCTGTACACGATCAGTCAGTCTGAAGACTGTTTGAAGGCAGAGATGAAGAGCCAAACTGATATTTGGCGCCATGTTTCGGTGTCTGCCAACACTATCTCCAGACATTGACTTATAGTGCACTCTACATTTTCTTTAGGTTTAGTGCTTACAAAACGAATTTGTCTGTGTGATGGGTTTGGTTAGTATTGGTTGCATAATTTATTAATTTTTGAATGTCAGGACTAAATGAAAGTCTATTTCCTGATATGGATTAACTAAGATTTACGAGTTGACTATTTAATCGCAACGTTCACTGTCGAATTTCGGGAGAGTCGTGATCTTGTCGACCTATGCTCGAATTGGCTGCAAATATGCAGCAAATAACCGCTTGCTGGCTTAGCTAATGACCTGAGACACCTATTGAAGGGGCTCTAAGTGGCCAAATGTCTGGGTCTATTATTGTACTCATGCGCGTGTATCTTGTTGAAGTCCGATCGTTTTAGATTAGACGGTGGGAAGCACGGTACTACCACCCAATCTAGCAATAACATACGGTGATACTCTTGCTCTTTCGCTTAGGCTCCTTTTTGCATACGTTTGATATTAGAGCGGATAAGTCTCGGTTTTCATTCTTCAGGAATATTTTCCCTGCTTAGGTGATCGATGAAGGTCTTTCAGCGAAATGTTTAGTTCAACCAAAATATGATCTGACATTTTCATACCGTGAATGCGCTTTGAAATTTTTCCAGTAAATTTTTGAGCTCCATAGTAAGTTCAGAAATCGTTGGAATCTGGTAGCAAATACGTTGGAATGTCTGAGAAGTTTTGACACGCTCCATGGGTAAAAATTCAGATGGGAGTTAGTATTGACCGAACTAGCACGCGAGACCAACGGAAACTCCTGCTTAACCACAGTAGCACATGTGGATATGAACTTCTGCTTTCAAAGTACAATTGCAAAATTCGTTCATCAATATTCAAGTACTTAGTTTGATAATCAAGCATGAATTTGATATTCGCTGCTTCAAGGGTTCAGCAATTTGTTTTTCGATCTACTTAAGACTAATGAGCACGTAACATTAAATTAATTAGAACGAAATCGATGTGTTGCTTTCTCCTGCTTAAAACCCTTTGCTGTTGATGGTGGCTGTCATTTTAGCAGATCCAGAATGGGTTTAAGCTATCAAAGGTTTCACGCGATATGTTTTCAACTTTGCTACTAGGGATTTTTTGACGGATTTTCGTCAGCTTACGGACATCGTTTAGGTTGACTATTTTCATATCACCACATGAATGTTGCTATAGTGGCACTTATTCTTTCTCTAGTCCTGGGTTCAGGGTAAAGAATGTATGCCGACGCTTCGGAAACTGTACAGCTTTACTCTTTTACCTGAAGTATCTCAAGAAATTCCGAGGCGGTACATCGTCTCGTGTGCAATGGTGAATTTACGCTAGTGACGGTCCAGTAATTCAAACTGGTACCGCTCCGTGGGGGAATTACTGGTGGGTGTAGACTACACAACTTAAAGTCGTTGAAAGAATGTTCTGCTTTTATCGAAATATTACGGTATCATTCTTACAGGAAGAGTGTTGAGGGTTTGTCTTGTTTGAGTAGGTAGTCTTCGTATGCGAATAGAAGTTTGTTCGCCATATCCTCCCTGAACCGGGATAGTTTTAGCAGCACGTCTTAAATTAAATTGGTTCGAAGACAGCGAAGAATTTAGACCTCGCGAGGCGTGCCGATTTTAGTCTTCTGCGTTCCTTCGAAAATTAAATTATCTGATCTCTAACTACTCGGTAGAATTATCATTGCATGCTATAGCAAATGTTCTTGAGACTGATTTTGTCCCGAGTGTGAACGCGTGTTCTATATAACTTAAGGTCTGTAGGCATGTAAACACCTTGCAGTTCCCATTCTACGACATGAATGTCTTTGACTATTGTGTCGTCTAAGAAAATTAAAAGCTTTTCTGGCAGTTGTATTTTGCGTATATTATTGCGTAAAATCTCCCGACTTGTGCAGTTTCTTGGTGAACCAGGACGATAGTACGCAGTTCGTCGTGCAGGCGAATCGCAAAACTAAGCCGGTCAAAGATTTCCAGCTGCATGACATCCCGACGGACACCATCAGCAACTTCTCTTTCGCCATCAACGGCGAGTATAAATTCAAAGGGCGTGGCAGTCGTGACGTCTAACACGACCGTCACTCGGTCTATTGTACAATGGTTCTGTGAACTGGTTTCTCTCGACAGGTTATCTAATTGTACCTCTCGATGCGTCTCCATCTATGATGGCGCATCGGATGCTCGGCTGAATGGATGATCTGTCCAAATTTGGAAAGTTCTCTTACGTAAGATCGTGTTCCAGTGGTATAGCTCATTTCCATTGATCAGATATTGATGCCATGTAAAGGAACGACTTCTAAGGTAGAAGTAACATGGAGGGCTAGAATTTTTGCAGGTCTAAGAGGAAGCAGAATAGCGGACAGTCGGTTGATGCTAATTTTTTCAGTATTAATGATTGCATCACAGAGATCCAGGTTACCGGCTGCTGTCCCACATTTCGGTTGCACGTTTTGTGTAAAATATTAAAATCAAAAACCTAAGTGTAGCATCTACAACAGTCTTATCGGCCTACAGAAAAGAGGGCGCCAGTGAAATTTGATGCACGGTTTTACATACGGATAGTCTTTGTTTCAACAAACCAAATATTTTGACATGATAGCCACCCCTTGTTCGTGCCAATGAAGAGATGTCTGACGTAGTTTTCTAAATTGCTGCTAGCACGTCATATTAGTTCGTTTGAATGCAACTATAAATTTTAAAAAATGATGGTCTACAAAATCTTTGTGTAATAAAGGGGCGAGTTATTTTGCATTTGCAGGCTCGGTCAATATAAAAACTTCGCGCAAATTTACAATACGTGACCGTACTTCAAAAGTGAAGGCGGTAATTTTTTTCCATCATTAAAATATCTTGTGTAGGTTTCAGAGAAGCATGTCTAAAAATTGAAATTAAACTCTCGTTGGTCGAGATTAAGTCGTCATTTCATATTTAAACTTAATTATTAACTGGTAATTGGCATAGAACTTCTATTTTAAGATTGATACCAACGGAAATGAAGTACCTAGGGGTGTACGGTAATTTGATTGGAAAACTTGGATACAAATCGAGAACTTGATTTCCGACCTCGACGCTGTCATTCACTCGCTGGCCTATTTCAGGTCGGAATGCTCGCTTGCATCTACTGAACAACGAGCTCTTCGTTATCTCAGAAGATGCCTTCATTTGCGTCTACGTACGACGTACTGGAGAGAGCCACAAGAGAAACTTGGGAGCTAACATTGCGTATGTGGACACGGTGCACTCGCTCATATTCGTTGTGTTTGCAAACTCGGGAGATTTGCGTATCCTTTGACTGCAAAAGTTTGTCGGCTTACAGCGAAAACATTTTCTGAAGTTTTCGTCCAAGATACCATGCTTGCGTACTTCGATGTGTATTCGAAATGCTGGTAGCGAGTTTGAGAAGCTCGGATGTTGCGGGGCTTTAACATCAGAACGACGGATGAGGGACATAGACCTATCCGTCCAAATGATTGAAATGGAATTGAAAAATTAGTATACCTTAGAGTATCTCTTGATTCTGTGTAAAATTAATTCCAGCAGAAATTAATCTGAGCCATTTAAGATAGATATTGAAGCTAATTTTAGTGACTACACATTTTTGGAAGTTCATTTTGAGCTATGCGCCTCGTAGAATCAAACTCCTAATGAAAGCATGTCCTTCGTAGAGCAGGTAAAAATTTACGTTAATTACCTAAACTCGTTGTGATTGAAAACCAAGGCTGGGAAAAAGTCACGCATTAAATTGCAGTGATCGGTGCTCATGAGCAACTTTAGACCTGATGATAAACAACTAGCTTCTACTCGACTTACAATCCCTGAAATTTTATGCTGGCTCAAATGTGAACATACATTTGATGTCCACACATGATCACACCGTGATTCTTCCGAATCGTTCTTCTGTTCTGCATGGCTTGGCATTTCATGCCCTACTCATGTTTTAGCTTTGCGTCCTTCATGAGGCAGTTTACCCAGCTTGAAGTCTTTAAACGTTATTTATCTCGAGCATATCTTATGTTATTTAACACCAAGGATTTCCTTAACTTGAATTTCTCTCAGTGCTCCTCGATGAAAATCTCGATGTGTTGAAGCCTCTTCATTGGTTCAGTACGAAGCCTGTGACGCAAGCATTTCCTGTCAAATTGATCCGTGACAAATATTTCTTTCTGGTGAGTTATGGTTGACCTCTTCTCGGGGGTTGACCTCTTCTCGGGGGTTGACCTCT